>DWTO01004715.1:0-11294 GCA_018244755.1 Jemadia pseudognetus
AACACTGCTGTTATAAGGCAGAAATAGGTGTGGCGGTGGTGCCGCCGGAGTGGAACCACAGAGGGTTCTACCACCTTAAAAACTTTGGCTTACTGTTTGCAGATAAAAATTGGTGATGTATCTCAGTACATTCAGTATTCGTGCTAGGTGGTTTCTTGGACGGGCAGCACCGGGAAGAGAACATAATCGACCTGATCTCCTTAGAGTACTGATATAATATACATTATTGTTTTATAAAATTGCAATGTTTTTTATATGAAGGGGCAGCGTTTGACGGCGATTCCGCCTGATGGCCTTGTCTCTCAGACCCCTAAACGTTTCTGTGATTAAAGCTGAGTCTGACTCTTTTCATTTTGACTTTTGATCACCTCTAATAAAATGTAATAAAGCAACTGATTTATTATCTGATAGTAATTTCCAAATTTTTATAGTAAAATGGTTATTTAAAAAAATACAAGAGTGAATGTTTGCCATAATACTGCCCTTTAGCCATATATGTGCATATGTTATGTTTATATTAATGAGCGTTCTTAGTGTTAAAATAACTGCTCAATGTATTTTACAATTGTTTTGATGTGAAAAATTTATAACACTTGCTTTCGAAATACTACCCACTCGAGAGCGCGCCATAAAGCAACGGCTAATTATTGGTGAATACAACACAGATACTCAATAATGCTAAAGTCAAGCATAAAATGATAAAGTCTGAAAAGGAAAAATTAAATAGCAAGATTTATGTGCGTTGCGGTTTTTAAGTAAAAGTATTTTTTAGGCGAAGTCATAAAGTACTTACACGTAGTATAATCATTATGCTTACAAATCAGTTACGAAAAATTATGCGGCAATTAGTCACGATGTTCCTTTCGTTCGATAGCAATAAATGTACATATGAATTAAAGGTTATTGTAAAAAACCGATGTCTAATATCCTTAGAATTTATTTATAATATGCGAAAGCATTTATTATATATTGGTACTAAAGATACAAATTTTTCCTCATGAACTACATAGTTATATACAATCCCATATTTGTACGGTACATGTATTTTTATTATTTTTACTTATTACTTCTATCCGTATGCATTATATTATGAATTTTGTTTTAATTTGTGTAATGGCATCGTATACATGTACAAATACACATATGGGAAACATCATATACAGATATTAAACAGCAAAAATCTGTACTCAATAAAAAATAAAAAGTAATTAAATATTATTTGAGTTTAGTAACTCAGTTTTCTTTAATAGACTTAAAATCCTAAAACAAGGTATATTGAGAATCCTTGAAGACATCAATCATTTCGAAGCCTTTGTATCGGTTAAATATTCCTTCACTGCGCTCTAAGCGCTTGTACGGATCATTATTATTTAAATATTTGTAAAGGCTTAGAGTTAATTGAGCCTCAAATATCATAATAGATTAGTATAGACTTAAGTACAAATCAGTTATTAATTATATTATTTAGTCCTGGGTCTATAGCAGTGTAATTAATAATATCTAAAGATGCATGGTAATGCGGAGATTAAAATAAGTAACAAAAGATATTTATGTAATTAAATTTGCATATACATAGGTACATATTTATGTATTGGTACTAATGATACAAATTTTCCTCATGAACTACAGTAATAATTACAGTCCCATATTTGTAAGGTACATGTATGTTTATTATTATTACTTGTAACTTCTAAACGTATACATTACATTATCAATTTTATATTAATTTGGGTTACGGCATCACACACATACACATATACAATTACACATATGGGTAGCGTCATATACAGTTATTTAACAGCAAAAATCTGTACTCAACTGAACAATAAAAAGTTATTAAATATTATTTGTTAACAGAACAATAAAAAGTTATTAAATAGTTTAGCAACTCAGTTTTCTTTAATAGACTCAAAATCCTATAACGAGGTATATTGAGAATCCTTGAAGACATCAATCATTTCGAAGCCTTTGTATCGCTTAAATATTCTTTCACTGCGCTGTAAGCGCTTGTACGGATCATTATTATTTAAATATTTGTAAAGGCTTAGATTTAATTGTGTCTGAAATATCATAATAGATTAGCATGGACTTATTAGTTATTAATTATATTATTTAGTCGTGGGTCTATAGCGGTGTAATTAATAATATCTAAAGATGCATAGTAATGCGGAGATTAAAATAAGTAATAAAAGATATTTATGTAATTAAATTGGCATATACGTATACGTTATGACATTTATTAAAATCCGATTTGCAGTGTTGCGAATGATACTATAAGGTTGTAGATACGATTGTACTGAAAAAGCTGCCGTTACACCGAATACACATAGTCATATTCCGAATTTTAATAAATATCATTTTCACATGTGATAGCAACTATAATGTTACGTAAACATAAAATAATGTTTTATTTTATGTCCGATATATTTTTAATTTAATCAAAACAGATGTAACAAAAATTGATTTGGTTAAAAGGTATTGGTAAGTTTTTAACATAAATTTAATTCTGATATAGTACGATAATGATAACAGTTTAGAATAAGTAATATCCAATACAATCAGTGTAAATATTTTTTACTTATTTAAGAAATATATGTAAAATTAAGAAACTTAGATGATAATATGAGGTGCATCGCACTGCAATAGGTTTTCAATATGATCGTATCAATAAACATGGCGTCTAGTGCTGGACGATCATCAAAACAAAATGAACTAAAGTATTCTGAAAAACATAAATGCTAAGAAATATCGCAATGCATTGCACTACCGCTCAAGCCACTAACTGCGAACTGAAATAATTACAAATAATCATTTACCTACAGATGATATTTAACAAGTTGTACTATAATAAGCAATTCTACTTTGGCAAAATTGTTTTTCTAATACTTTAATAATAAATAATTTGAAACAAATTACTAGGTGCCTGCAACGATAATAAAAATATATGATATACGTACGTGAGACGCTTAATCGTTTTACAAATACAATCCGTAAAAACTTGCGTTATTTTGTATGAATATATTTTTATTATCCATATTAATATTTATCGTTAACATGTATTTTATCAGGCATAAGATACTTAAATTAAGAATTGACAAGCACAATACATACTCGTAATTAATAAAAGCTGAAGTTTTTGATGCATGGGTTTTAACTGTAACTGTACATTGGGAAACTACATACATATATGGTGATGAAATGCGCATACAATGAAAACGAACGTTTTAATAAAAATCTACTTACAGTTTGTAACAAAAAAATATATACCTCGTTAAGGACTGTTTTCCATTTAAAAGGCGTGGTTCATAGACATTTCCAAATTTTATGATTAGTTGTTAGTAAAAGACAGATTATTTTTTCAATACAGACATCAAATAAAACTTAAACTTCATAATGATAATATTAAACTGGAACTAACAACGAACCATAAAATTTTTATAATATTCTAATCCACGATTTTAGCATAATATGTGCGGTAAATTTTTCAAATAAACCTATACATACATATCTCTTGAATCGAAATTATAAATAATTATCTTAACATGCAAGTGCAACGAGAGTTGAAATTAATCACACATACTAAGTATATGGACGTAAAATATTAATACAAAAACAAATAGAATGTAACATTGTTGCGGTTTTTCTAATACATTTCATTTCTCATTCATTCTTTGATATCTAATACATATCACTGACAATTAAACTTGCTTCTGTGCAAATGCACATAAAAACTGGATAGCTTCCTACAGATCGTCCCACTTTTTAAACGGTTTCGCAAACCAGTAATCAATGACACGACATTCGATACTCAGGTAAATTATCTTTGTATACTGGATATCTCAATGCATTTCTTTTAGCACAAGGTTCCAAGTGAAGCAAACAGCAGCCACAATCAGAAATACAGTGGCAGTATCAGAAAAGCTTCGGTGATTAAGTAGCTGATTCGACGCAAATAGTTGTTTAAAACTTTCAAATGTTTCTTCATCTGCTAATATTATAATATTAAATTCTGCAGCAGATTTTAATATAATATATATTGAATGTTTCGCCCCTGTATTACATCTTCGTCTTCTATTCTTGACCGGCTCCAACGTGCCTTAACATTTCGTAACATCGTTCACGTTCATCCGCTCATTTTAATCAATGTTCTGTGTCCAGTAATCTAGGTCTTACGTGATCAACCTTTCATATACCTTATTATATTCTCTGCATTTATAAGAATTAATTACTAATCATTTCAATAGGAAGTTGTTTCAGTGAAAACTGTTGATGTTGTTGTTTGTTGTTGAAGTAAAAGTTGTTGAGGTTAAAACTGTTCCTGTGCATAGAAAGTCTTCTTAATGAGTGAAATTTTTCAAAAAGTGAAAAATATTGGTATTGTAGTATTTCTATCTGATCAAGTAGAATACTGCTTTATCTTCAAGAAGAAAAGAATTTTCTTTCAAGCGTATGCTGCACTTAGATGACTTGAATTTTCACGTTATGCAATGCAAACAACGATTTGTTTCTTGAATTGATTGCTTTTAACGCCCGTAGAAGTCGAATTCGTTATCGAATCGTTATTATACAAATACCGCAGATTTCACGCAATGTATCAGCAAACATCCTATATTTTCTTTCGTTAGCTGCTGACATTCCTATTACTTTTTACTTTTGCCATTGTCTGTCTGAGAACTTTTTACTTTTTATGTTTTCTTAGGTATAGGCCCTTTTAACTGCCTAGTTGGTCACGGGGTTGTAAGCGCACCTATTGATAGGAAGCTCCGGGGTTCGATCCCCGGGTTCTATTAGGTTTTTCTATGTGAACATTGCTAGTATTAACTCGAAGTTTGGATTTTTGCCAGCTGTATAACAATAGGCCCATCATTATCATCAGCTTATTTCCGTCCACTGCTGGTCATAGGCCTCTCTAATAGCACGCTGAGCTCGATCTTCCGCTCTTTGCATCCAACCGCAGCCAGCCACTTTGCGTATATCGTCACTCCACCTAGCCGGAGGGCGTCCTACACTACGTTTGCCAAGACATATTATCCACTCCAGAACACGTCTACTCCACCGGTTATCGTTTCTGCGACATATGTGACCAGCCCACTGCCACTTCAGCTTGCTGATCCGTTATCCGTTGCTGACAATAGGCTCATCATCAGGTGATTCCATGATAGGGCATATAAGTAACTGATGACACGTGGGTGTGTACTGCCATCTTCTGCCTATCTCTTCAGGGATTGAAGGTGTGAAATTACGTTGTTACATTATTTCATAGTTGCAGAAGTGACCATTATTTTCATTAATTTGATGTGAATCTTGGACAAAATTTCTTGGACAAAAAGCTTTCCACGGCCGACGTAGTGATGACAACAAGCCGCATTATTACATTTCCTGAGCAGCAATAATTTATTGCTGAGTAAGAGCTCATTGGGATGTTAACGGAGTTGTAACACATATCCTTGGACTTATATTTATATTTCTTAAAATTATTATAAACTTTCATTTATTTCTTTTGGAAATCTTTTTGAAACTTTTGGAAACTTTTTGGAAATCTTAATCCGCAAGTAAACCTTTTTTCAAGGTTTTATAATCAATTCGTAGGTTACTGTAGAACTTTATATAATCGTATGTATCATTTCAAATATGCAATTTCTTGTCTCCTGTCTGATATTACGAGTTTGAGAAACCGTAAAATTAAAATGGAAACGACCCGTTCTTCGCCAATGAGGATGCTTCGTTGTTGTTTTCGACGGACTTCGCTTAATTTGTTTCATTTTGGACTTCATTTTAACAAAACATATTACGTATTTAAGAAAAGAATCAGTATATTGTTCTACGCTCGTATATTACATATATGCAATTATTAGTTTCATACCATGCTAGAAGTTTTTGTTGAATGATTTTAGGCACATTAAATTCTAATGATTTTAGACATCGTGTCTTTGACACATTTGTCTCAAATTTGGAGGAAGCGATATAGTTATTGACCCCTACACAGTTATTGGCCACTTCAAATTTGATACTAAAACACTAGCAACTATATTATTTAAAGGTACCTAAATTTCAAAATAAATGCCATTTGTAGCTGTCAATACTGCTTAACTGTACCGTTTCCTTTAGAGCAACAACTGTACTGTTTCCCGTATTAACTTTTGAACTATCGATTGAGAAGAATAGTGATTGTGTCGCCGTTAATTTAATCATTATATGTAATATGTAGCAATTGAAATTTAAATAGTAAATATCGGTTGTCATGTTACCATCATTAATGTTCATTCTCGTAAGTTTTTATTCAAAACTACGTGTCAGTACTTAAATTTGACAGAGAATTTTTCTAATAATATTTCAAATTATACATAGAAGAATTTTGGGTTAATCTAAATTTGGGAATATAGCCGTAAATTTGTTATAATTTAGATATGTAAGGATAGACTGAAAATTAAAAAGTAAGTTACTTTACAGTTCTGCTGAGAGCGGATGTCTTTCGTTATTGGAGACCTGGAGTATACTTCAGTACAGTGTAAATTGGCGAAGATAGGGGTTCGAGGCCAGCATAACTGTCAGATATTTTTAAGCCACGTGCAATAATTATCTTCGAGAGTTTTGATAATTGTCACGCGAACACATTCATAGAATTTTCCTACTAGGGATCATCCAAACAATTTTCAGCCTAATGCGCACTACGCTGCTCATGTTTACACATTGCTTACAATTTGTATAATTTTGAATTCTAGAATTAGGTATTTATTTCAAATAACCGTTATTAACACACTTTAGTAAAATTTTATACAGTCTAGATTAAATAATTTCGAAATGGCAAAAGGGAGTACTACGCCAGATTTTGAATACCGTTATTGTCCAAATGAGATGTTTAATTAAATTAAATGAATCAATCAATCAATATGAAAGGAAGACTTGCTATACTTTCTATTTGGCAAACAATAAGAAATGTAAATCAGTTTTGGAAAACATATCTCCTACATTTACCAAAATAGGTACATAGTTTTATTTTTAAATTGTAGAATTTTTTTGACGTACGATATCTTCTGAACGCGTTGTTCGATTCTGATGCGGTTTGCTGTCCTCCGCGTAGTTTTTAAGCACAAAAAAGGAATTTATTGGAAAATATATACCTTGCGTTCGATTTGCGGGTCAGGTGCAATTGATTTTTTTTAACATAGATTTTCTAGTTGAAATGTCTAGTAGTGGCTCGAAGTCTGGATTTGTGTCCAGTGTATGGGTACAGGCTTACCATATACATATTCCATAGTCATTTTTTAAAATCAACATGGAAACGATAACTTCCCCCTGTTTGATTTTCAAAGCGGAAAGTTGAAAATATTGCTAGTGTTTAATTGCCAGCTTAACATGTCCGCTGTATTGTCCATAATTATCATCATCTGCCTATATTAGTACACTACTAGATAACAGCCACCACAAAGAGCGCCATCGGGCCCTGTACTCGACTTGCTTAGGTTCTGCCAACAAGCTTTCACAGATCCATTGTGGATTGGTCACTAACGGTCACATAAATGTTGGTAGTACGCGGCTTAGTCCATAGTCGTACATAGCATACTCACCACACGAGGGCCTTGTGGTGGAGAGAAGCGGCTGCTAATAATATTCTAGATTCTCGGATGAATTCGTAACTAACTAAACCGCTAATGCGATGACCTTATTAACAAAATAGAAACATTAATATCTGCACATTCTAATCAGCATACTCAGAGCTCTCACCATTACGATAGCAAAGCTACTCTGCTTTATATGTAACGAACGTTACAGTCAATGGAAGCTAATATTAGTTATTAAATATAAGGCCCTCGAGTACTTACAGTCATCACAACAGATCTTTGAAGAAAGGTCACGTTATGAATGTTATTCAGACGCTATACATTACATGTGTTACAAATGTGTCGGTGAGATTCTTCAACAGTAACGAAGCCAAAGGCGAAGACCTGCTTTTTTTAACAATAATCCAAAATATTTAAGTACAACATACCGTTGCACGTATTGGGCCCACCCATCCAGTAAATTCAGCTTTTTCATTGCATACAGCCAGCACCAATATCTCATTCTGTTATTATACTATCATAGCAACGGCTTACACTCAACTTATATTTGTCAAATGTTGACAGTTTGTGCTAGTTTGGTTACAGCTAAAAGTCAAGATATCGTATCGCATCGGAACTTAAGACGTATTTGACTAAGGGCGCTTTCATTTTAGACAATTAGTGCAACCAAGAACTTCGAAAAACTGCAAGCATGGAGATACCATCTCGATAAAACGAGGTAAAATTTTTAATATTTTTTTTCTGTTTTCTATTCGTCTGTCAAATTGTTTTGAAGTCTCGGCCGACACCTAGAGTTTATCTTATTTAAATGCGTGTATGGCATAGACGGAGTGTTGGCACTTTGACATTTCAAGAGGACTTCCCAGACTGCACTTCGCTGCGCTTACCTGATGCTTGTAAGCACCTGTGGTCAAGCTATAGTTCAAATATCGCTTTTCCTGGCAGTGAAGATATTTTAATACTAAAAATAAACGACGCTAATCATATCATATTTGACCTAGAAAGATTGATGTAATTGGAATTTACACAGACTTTATAGTGATATCTTCACGGTTCGTTATAAGCATATGAAAGTTGCTTCAACGAGACTACCGAAGTAAGAAGCCTATTAGTTCACAAATTTTAACTATAGAGACAATAATAAACAAGATGGGCTGTTTTATGTTGTTAATATTGATTTTAAAATATTTAAAAATAACGACAATCTGTACAGTGTAAAGAAAAATTACAGAATACTTATCACAATTTTTTTTAAAGATTTTGCTTTTGTAAATGTTTGACGACAACGGCTTTTTTTTTCATTCTTATATTTTTTATATAAAAAGACGTCTAGACTGACTACACTTCACCAATTATTTCAGTCCTAACACTTAGACATGTAGAACTGTGCTACAAACACCTTATTCGTTACATAATATAGTCTGTCCGTGGTATTTGTTAACCAACAATACTCGCCTCAGACATCTGATTTATAATTCCTAGAATAGGTTCATGATGCCTATTAGTGGCGTCTTAACAGGTAAGTCACCTTAATTACGGACTAGTGCTCCCTTATTAAGTGTCCTATTTCAAACTTTGTATATTACTTCGATAATAATCACAAGACAGACCACGACAACAATACAATTTCGTAATCACGAGACTATTACATATAAACGAAATTTCATAAAAATTTCGTATGACGCATATTGTAAGTGAATTTTTAAATACCCTGTATTCACTGTTCCGGAACCTTTTGAAATAGTTAAATTCATACGTTTTTTTTTATACAGGTATGTAAAAAGTAACGTATCGACTATAAACACAATAATTTGCAACACATATAAATCGTGAAATTTCGAATTGTCATTAGGTTTTCTTAAATGTCTACTGTAATAATTATCGTAATATATTAATCCAAATACTATCTAACCACATTATCCTAGTCATATATTGATTAATTTACAATAATTATCATATACGATAGGATACTAATGATTATGACGGAATTAACGATAATTCCACTAACATTTACAGCAAAAAAGTGCTACAAAGCATCTACCCTCAGTACCCGCTCGCCGGGGCAGGGTAAGAAGCTTGTTCTAGGATTTCATCTAGTACCACCTCTATGAACAACTGTATTCCCCATAGACAAATGTATAAATTGCGTGTTCCTATTTGCGTAGTCAAATTCCAAAGTCATTCGTTCAAACAGTCAGAGACCGAATGCAAAGCGCAACTAAAATGGCACTGCAGAGACCGATGGCTTATTGCTGTTTAGCTAACAGTAACATTGAAAAGCTGTTCGTGGATGTTAGTCGAGAACACGCCGCAGTAAGACAGGGGCAGATCTCAACTGGTTGATCAATTCAGCAACCTCGACGACCAAGTTTTAGCATTTTATACCATGCACCTATGCGATTACAAGGTATTAAATTATAAATAGTAACAGAGTAAAATAGTAAATTTTATTATATCTAACGAATAAAATCAGATTGGCTAAATGATTTCTTATTAAATAATTTTATCACGACAACACTTAATGTTAATATATACCTATAAACTATGCAAATATTCAAACTCATGTCACTAAATCACCATTAAATTCGAAAGTAAATTAAGACATAAAAATAATTTTACTGACTGCAATGAAATTAATGTTCAACACCGAAATTTATTTTAATAACAAATAATAATTGAACTAAAGTTTCTGCTGGTTCCGTAGACATTTCGCTGGTATAATGGAATATGCAAAATATAAAAAATTCGCTAGTGCGCCATTCAAGACTTACGCTTTCTTCATTTTGAAGGCGACACATCACTTGGGCTTAAAAAAGTTTTACAATCTATCCACTAATCGCGATCATCTCAAGTACTTAAATGAATATTATTAGTATGGATTTGAATGAAAGTCCAAATGATCTCCCTATGTTTAAAACACTTACCTAAATGATATCTTTAATTTAATAAACGTTTTCCTAAAAAATATTAAAATGTCTGGTATGTGAGTACCTACTACGAGTAAGTATAACTGAAATTCCGTTAACATTTTGATTGAGGCCTTACAATTCTAACAACGATCATCACAATATATTTTTGTTTTTTTTCCTTTCCTTTTTTAATTTTATAATTTTTTTATTTTTTTGGTTTTTTATGATTTTTTTACTCCTTACGGTTTTTAAAATGTTTTTAATTTTTTTTCATTTTGGTTTTTTTATGACTTTTGGGTTTTTTTTTCGTTTTTATTCTATTCACGAATGAACAACTAGTTATATGCAAAGTTATCCTAATATTTTCACGATAATATACATATCTACACATTTTCCAAGAATGCCTTATTTCTACAACTTCTAAATTAAGTGGCTATTATAGATGGATTTTATGGACACTGACGATTCCCTCGGTGACACCTATAAATTGATTCAGCTTTCTTACTTTTGACATTTTTCTTGGGTTTTTGAATACTCAATAAATATGATTTTCCATAAGTAATCCGAGAATGTTTAAAATTGTGCAAATATTTCTAATAATATAAATCAGTAAGTACACAATATTTAAAAAATATCCATGATCGTAAATATGTACATAGAAGTGTATGGGTAATTCTTAATATGCGAAACGGTTAAAATATAAAGTAATTTTTATTCGTCCCAGTGGGAGACAATGGCAGCCGATGGGCCGTCGTGGAGGCATACCGTGCACACAAAGGTGTTCGAGTTTGAAGGGAGACGCCAAAATGAGCTCGATGCTAAA
>DWTO01004716.1:0-11293 GCA_018244755.1 Jemadia pseudognetus
GTATCGTAATAACCGGAGGACATCGGTGCGTTGGAGATCGGGGAGTCCTCTTACTAGTGCAGAGGAATACTACCTAGGAGGTTATAGTACGGTCCAAACTCCGCGTACCAGATGCCTTTTGAAGGTTTCCCCTGTAAAAAAAAGTCTGTAGCAGATGCAAATTTTTAGTTTTGGTCTACGCGATGGAATGTGGGCCTGATGATATATGTTTATGAATGCACGTCATTCAAATCAAGATACAGTCAAGTTAAATTTCGATAATTTAATATTATCGATGTCACAGCCACATCACTAGTTTATCCATTAGAATTGTGGTATATTTGTAAGTGGGGATATGGGCAGGGTTAATTAAAACTTTAATAATGGATACTAAAGTTGCGATGAACTCTTTTGGACCAATTGAATTATTTTGTACGATGTATGATGTAAATATGTATGATTTACTTATTAATAAACTCTGGTATTTTGTATTATTCTCTTTAAAATTGTTTGTCGTTTTATTACATTAAGATTATTCCTTTATTCATCAATAATCTTTCGTGGATTTATCAATAATCTTTTATGGAATGGAATATATATACCTATACTTATTTCATTAAACATATATATTTTTGGCATTTATACTCCTAATTAATGTTTAATACAGTACATGAATCATAAATTAATTATAAACATATACCTAATCATAAAATGTAAATGTCGAAATGTATCATCATAATCCACAACTGGGGTAATATTGTAGTCCACAAGTGATATTGTAGTCCATAACTGGGGTAGTCTATTGCCCTCCCCTGAGGGGTTAATTCCCACGCTAGCCATGCGGGTTGGGATCGCAGAGCGTAACTTCTCTCACCGCCTACGCTGCTGCCAATAGGACGCTAATGCATTTAGCTATTCCTAGGCAGGCCACGCCACCGTGATCAACCAGGCTACATGCCTTAACCGCCATCAGCCTATTTCTTAGATATATGTCCAACAGTGTTCCGAGGAAGACAGTTGATGATTATGATGAGTAATATCTTGTATTTAAAGTTCGCAGTCGTTTTTCGACTCCATCTATATACAAAACTATTGTAATTTTCTTATTAAGCCACAACAATGATGATATCACACTGTTTTCATATACAACTCTTATAACGAAAATCAGTTTCTTATTAAAGTTCATTAGGATTGAACTGAAAATAATATATAATTTTAATATTCAACAGTCAGAAACTGGACCGCCATTCGTCACAATTGCATTAGGAAAGACGAGCGTCCTGGCCGGACTTTTAATCAAATTTTTGGTTTCGTCCCCTTTACAGTGAAAATGGTCGGTGAATAATATGTCACGTGTCTGATTAGAGAGAAACCTGCAGCAGGCTTTGCTGACAGAATGTTGGGATTTAATAGTAGGTACCTACCTATGTAATTAGATGCTAATTTTGCTATGTAACTTTTATATAGATAATACTCGTATAAATAATCGCCCGATGGACGGCTTAGACACCCTCACTCTAGTGGTAGTTAACAAAATTACAGGGAAAAAGCTGTTAGTAACATTTATTCAGTTAATATATGCTACTAAGAGTGCATTCATTATTAGCGAGAGTATTTGTTCTGTTCCAGCTGGTTCGCCTTATGTTGCAGTGTCTAATATGTATTCATGAGGTTAGTTCTTATTTGAAATCAACCAAAGATGCAGTACTACTCTTAAGGACTGCTAATGTAACACAGTTTTCAAGTTCTAAACAAATTGTTTTAGTAACAATTTCGTTCATATTAAAAATAGATGTAGCGATTGTAGAAAAATGTGTGAAATAAAATCAAAAAGTTTAAATTTTTTAATACAATGGAAAAATTAAAATTCTAAGTAAATTTCCCGGGAATATCTGCGGAATGAATAAGTTATAAATTTTATCACGGTCTAGCTTCGATTGTTGGACACTGAACGGGAGGTAATGAAAATTCACGAGTCCTTAACGCAGACGTCTCCGCTGCAATAAACTATTTACATTGCTGATTATTGCTTAAATAGGTTTATATCAATAGCTAAACAAATAAAACACTCTAAAAACCCTTAATACTCTAAAGTTATTTAACATGAATAATTGTTTTGCAGCTTCAATAACGCCTGTTGTTTTGTAAGTTTTATTGGCCCAAGGGCTCGATACATTAGCGAGCTCGCTAAACTTTGACATGCGGTAAAAGAACCTACCGCCTAAAGCTATACGCATAATGCTAAGTTTTTGTTTATTTTCTTAATACGTTTTATGTATATGTCCGAAAAGAGTTTTTAGCCACTCGACTGAACTGCTGTTTCATTTATTATAATTTTATGTTTCACATGATATTCATTTAAGCTAAATGTTCAATGAGATATTCATGAGATGATATTCATTTAAGCTAAATGTTCAATGAGATATTCATGAGATGATATTCATTTAAGCTAAATGTTCAATGAGAAACGTAAATAAAAAAAACGTCTAAACATATGTCCATAATACCTATATGAATGTTTTATCAACGAGAGTCATAAAATACTGAAGAAAACTTTAATTAGGGCTTGGTTTTGTAGCACATCCTAATGTTTAAATACACGCAGTTTGAGGTATTTAAATGCGAAGGCATCTAAATAGTGTTTAGTTATATGTATATAAAGAAAACCTTAAACTTTGTATGTATTACTGTATGCTTACCAAATAAAATAAACTTTGTATTTATATGATTTAAAAAAAACCTATTAACATAACATATGATTTATTAACGTTATAAATAGGTTTGATTTATATATGTTATTAACAGACCTCGGTACTAAATGCAATATTATAATATGATAGCATAAAATTTATGTAACAATCGTCTCTCTGCATTTGAATAATTTGCATAAGAAAATTTTCATACTTTTTACGGGAAATAAATTCAGAACCCTTGGCAGAGATTCGAACTCCCGTCATAAACTGCGAAAGATGCGATTATTTATAAATGATATTGTGTACATGAGGATATAAAACCTACTTGAGGTTAAAAAATATATAACAAATGGATTATATGTAGTTTGTATTAAATGAAGATAAATCAATTTAAGACACTGACTATTTTTCAAATTATCTATTTCATGCATAAAGCATGATTGGCGACCCGTTGGTGACTCCACCGGTCTTGCTATAATCCGCCTTCAGGTGGTATATTTGTCAAGTTACCAGCACAGCAAGTAAAACAATCCTCTTACTGACTTTTAGCTGGATTTTATCCTGGAATATTTTAAGCTAAGTCTGTTAGTGAATTTCTCAACCCTATTTTATCTTAAATTAATTCAATGGAGACTTTTAATACTTTTTATAAGAATATTATTATAGGTCAGCTCATCCTGGCTTTTAATAAAATTGCTTTCAATTTACCACGCTCAATTTATTGTAATAAAGGTATATGTTTTCTTTTCAACCCTTCACTACTTTTTGATTGAAAATTATATAAATTTATACTTAACAAAAAATAAAATGTTATTTATTCAATACATATTACAATACGAAAAGTGATAAAAAATTGCTTTACAAAGTCTTAACAGTTTCTGATCTAATTTTTCCGCACTACAAAGTTTTGAGAAGCGGTGCACTTCATGGAAAACGGTCACCGTAGACTGAAATATTATTGATTATAGTATGATATAAACCTGTACGTTGTCAGCTATGAAGAAGAATTCTTTTACCGTCTTTCGACGACCTCAACTTAGAAATGAGCTCATTTAACATCTACCTCTGTTATTTAGCAAAAAATAACAACACGCTATACAGAATATTATGATTCGACTTTTTTCAATCTACAACAAAAAACAAACATATTGCATGTATGTTAAGATGCCTATGTAAAATTATATTTTATTATGTCTAATATTAACTTTATTAAATTTCTGTATTACATTACTTAAATCAGAAGGTATACGGTTTTATGAGCAAAAGTTTTTTATGAAGCTGTTGTGCACTCGTTTATGATAAATTTCTTTTATAAGGAACGAAATATATTGATCAAATGCTTCACTGATCCAGCATTACCTTGACCTCCTAAAAGGCACATTATTATTGACGTGGTAAGGTACTCGTAAGTAAGAAACTCGTATAAATTAAATATTATCAGAAAGTTTGTAAAATTTATTCGCGGAAACCGAACATATCTGTACTCAAAACGAATGTGGGGAGGACTTAGGAACAGATAACGGAGATTGATTTCAGGTATTCTAAATAGTAATACAAAATACTTAACGTGATGATGAGAATAGGAAAGTTAAATATCTATGTGTGATTATGTATTCTATCATGTAGGTATCGATAACGAAGAAAAGCGTATGATCATAAACTCCAAAACTATCAAACAACTATACATTCGATAAAGTTATATAGTTGAGCGTATTTATATTTGTGTTTACAAAAATGTTCAAATTGAACATCCTCTTCCATTCACCCTGATATAGAATTTCCTACTATCTATTTATTACGCACTTCGAAAAAATGCGTTCTAAGAGAAGTGCTTTTTGGAGCGAACAGTTGGTCAAATAAAGGGTGCGGCTTTAATGCATTAGTAAGGAAAACGGCACTATTTTCGGGTGTAACGCCGTTTTTCGACAAAAAGTGCTCAAATCGGGTTTCGCACTTTCACAAAAATGTCTCCCAACAATTCAGGTTACGCCACTAATTTTTCCGAGATTGTTAAGTACCACCTTACCTTAGTAACTCCTCTTAATCCATTTATATGTATGTATACAAGCGACAGTAACCACTTACCAACACCTGGGCCATTTGCCTTTTTGTCATTTCTATATAAAATACATACATATACATATATGTATATAAATAAGTCCTATAATGAGGTCGAAATCTTTTGTCCTACACTTCCTTTATTTGGCTTTTTGTCTTTTTAATACAATATATTTGGCGTATAATAAATTGTTGCACTTTCACGCTACAACTACAAAATGCCACACTGTTAGAGATATTATTGTTTAAATAAAAATGTAAATAAAGAAATATAAATTCCTCAGAAGCGTACTAAACGTCTAAAGCTGATTTTACCCCACTTATTTATCTTCGAATAAAGGAATCTTTTATTATGGAAGCGATCCATTACTAGATTCCAAATTAAGACGAATGCGGTTAGGTCCGGACTTGTGAATCGTAAAGAAAGCATCAGGTACGTTACCTTTGAAACATTAATTCACGACGCTTGCGCTTTACTTCGGACGTAGTGGAGCGCAGGCGAGTAAAGATACGTGAAAATAAATAAACATTATTGGGGGGATTTGAACAACATTATTGTATAAGATTTCCCACAATGTCCTCTACGAATTCGGTTTTTAATGTTGGTAGGACGGAATGTGTGAATTATTAATGATACGTAGGTACTACTTGTAAAACATTAGTCGTTAAATCATATAAGGGCTTTTTTATGCTCACGGCGTTAATTATAATATATGAATGGTATACTTGTATTTTAATTAATAAATTTCTAATTTAAACAATATAGAAGAGATCATTATTTAAATTGGTTACTATGGTACAGATTGAAAATGAAAAAATAATTTTAAACTGTATATAATATAGTTCCGTGAGTCTGCAATTAATTATCAAGTTTATAATTAAAATATCTACATTTTACAATTTGAAGAGTTCATGAATTTAATTATTTTAAAAGTATTTAGGTTGTAAAAATTGTATAACAGCTATATTTAACTTCGATTTCACAAAAAAAATTGTAATTCTAGGAGCGTGATATAACATTAGATACATATAGTATCTCGTTTACTCGTCCGTAGTGCGGGTCTCAAATATTCAATAGGTTTTCCTCTTATACACTAAGTAAGGAGTGAACACGGAACCAAATGATTTACTGAGGCACCCGCTACAGAACCTCTACTTTTCATTTACGCTTTGAGTACGTCCGCCACTCGCGTGGATTACGTAATAAAGATTTCGTTCTGTATTAATTGAGACTTTATATCATGAATGTACATGCCGTTAAAAATATGGTAGGTATTTATGGTACCTTTATCTATTTTCAATATCACTAAAGATTGCACTTTAGTCCTTTGCGTTATTGTCTTTGGAGGCTAAGCCAGTGCGTCTTAACAAAAAATACGGTTTGAATATTTATGGCTTCTTATTAGGTAATCAATGCAAACTAAACTGAGACAGTGTACAGTCATTCCGAAAAAGTTCAGTTTTTTAGTTTCAGACTTAGTTTTTTTATATGTAGTAGGAGTATCTACTCCACATAAAAAAACTAAATCGGAGAATAAGTAGGCAGAGGAATACCTTTGCCTACTTATTCAGGGATTGCAAACGTGATGTTTTTAATATAGAACACTGCCACGTTTCACCACTTACTTTTAAGTCCCGCAGTAGAATAGGTGAGCCTATTTCCATACACTAGCCTTGTTTCCATACTCCGAGCCACTACTAGAAAATCTTAATTAGAAAAATTCTATAGTGCCCGACCCAGGATTTGAACCCACGACAACCCGATAGACAGTTGCGCTTGCAACCAACACGACCAACGAGGCAACCGAAGTAATACAGAGATATTAGACGTATACACGAGGTTCAACTTTATAACAGAATAAACCTTTAGAAGATGAAATGAATAAAATATAAAATCAAACTAAGGTTCGGGGCACCGAATCCTCGAATATCAAATACAGGGGATCGCATCGTAAACAAAGTAAATATCAAACAAGTACACGTTTGTTACTGTTAAAGGTACCGTAAAACCTTTTCTGTTCGTTTGAAAATAACCTTTACTACATCATTAGCTGTAGGCAGTGTACAAGACAACATTACCATTTATAGGCCTTATCCAGTAGTCACCATCTAAATGAACGAAACAAAACTAACGCGGTATAAGGTGTACAATAAAATACAAGTACTAATTACGTAAGTTCCGTATGTCATAACAGGTAGGACGCACTCATTGAAGACTGTTGTCTTCAGACTTTGCGGTATTTGTGACGAAAAGACTTGACGAAGTTTCATATATGCTGCCCAACCAAGCTGTATTCTTCTGCAAGCCTCCCTCTTGAAATTTTACTACCGAAGTGCACAATACAGTATAATACACTCCTACATTTCACCAGGTACATTTACGTCCCACTGCGGAATAGGTGGTGGGCATATTTCAATACACAGGGCACATATAATTAACCTTAAACTTTATTGTCGAAATTCAGCCCTTGTACAGAACCCTAATAGTGCACAATGCGGTACACATTTGCCCGAGTCTGGTTGTGTAATATTTTTCGTACTGATTTTGACTTTATCTTGTATATCTCTTTATTGTTAGGTTTCCTGGAAGAAACCACTCTTAAGTGATTGGAACGCTTGCTGTATGTAGGTACCCTACATCTTGATACCTATATTATGTTTCATTCCTTTTATTCTGTTTTGTACAATCAATAAAGAGTGCTCTTAGCACTCAACAGAACATTTAATCGAACAGCACTTATAACGATTTCTATGAACATAGAGGAGGCAAGAAAGTTTTTCCAGAACTTCATTCCGTGCAAAAACTTAGTCCAATCCAGCCCTGTGGGAAACAGGTGTGACTAGTTTTTAATTATGTCTAGTAGAAAAGTTTAAAATTATGTATCCGAAAGTGGTGGTTTAATTAGAAGTAGCCCACAGATGAACACGGCGACACTTGTCGTAAACGTTTTGAAGAAGTCTATAATTTCTTCACCCTTATGATATTCCATTTTTCAAATGATGTTGCAAGTTATGTGACATTATGAAATTTGTATGGGAAGTAAAGAAAACGTACCAAAAAATATAATTTCGAATGATATATTATTTACATAATTTGTAATTTTAGAAGTTTTTTTGGCTGTTCTCGCAATATAACTTCCACGTTGCATTGATCTAAACTTATTTTCAAACCTTATAATCACTCAAGGATGTGTACAGAATTATCTGATAGTGAACACGTTGGATTATCGAAATATGTTCTGTACATTAATTTTACAACATAACTACTTGAATGCGACTAATAAACAAACAGAGCGATGCGTTTATCAATAATAATTCATCGGCATTCGGCAGAAATGTGGAGCGAAGATAACAATGTGGGGCGCTATAGAGAAGCGAATTCATACGATAGTCATGCTATTGACATACAAACACAGTATTGCTACCTAATTCTATCTGTTATATATCACTATTATAGTGATTTTGCCGAATTAACGTTACTAGCTAGTATAGGCGTGATCTGTTTTGTTTAATGGGTTTGATTTGTTGAATTTCTCTAAAATGCGTAATATGAAAAAAAACACACACAACTGATTGATTGATAGATTGATCGATTGATAGATTGATCGACTGATAGATAGATGGATTGACGGATTGATAAAGTGATAGATTGATAGACTTACATAGAAATATCTATGTAAGTCTATCTACTTACTGCTGTCTACTTACTTACTGTAGGAAAGTGCATATATGTGACGCTAATTGACAGGAATAACAACTTTTAAGAAGATCCTGTTCCTTTTTCTAAAAAGATTAACAAAATTCAAATAAAGCCTAGTAACCTATAGGGATAATATGTATATTGATATGCCCGTAATTTAATTTAATAAGTATAGATTTTTCTTACAGTTATTTTCGTTATTCCTTTTATTTTATTATCATTTTAAACGTAAATTGATTTATTGTAATTTAGCCAGTAGAGAGGCTTATCATATTTTGAAAACAATAAACAGAACTGAAACTATATTAAACTGTAAATTTTTGAGACATCGCAAAAATATAAAGAGTGGTTGTCAGATGTAATCAAAGAATTAAAAATTTAGAAAATTTCAAGTCCAACCCGTTTTATAGCTTGTGGTACATGACATAAATTTAGAAAACATTCCGACCGTTCGTTTACGGAAATTGCATATAGACTCCTTACAGATTGCTTTCTATGACAAAACGTACGTAATAAAATCTCTCAAAACAAGCATTGTACGAACTTGGATTAGTTTTAAAGTCTTTTGTGAAATATACGTGTATATTAGTTACATTTCAGAAGCAATACGCGAACAAGAAATACACATATAATAAAAAGAAAAAGAAATAAGTGATATTTGAGATCTTGAAGCGTATTTCATATGAATAATCGAACGTCGACATTCAATAATAATGCGATATGTATAACATCGAATATCCCCTAAGGAGTAATTTAATTTTGTTGAGAGAAACGATATAAAAGTAAAAATTGCCTATAAAAAGAAGTGGGTGAATTAAGGTGTGGTATAAATAAAAAGATTTTAGCGTATTTGTAAATAATTTTTCCTTTTTAATACGTTGCCTTGTGAATTTCTTTTTATATAAGCGCATAGGAACATGCTATGAAATTACTTTATTACGAAATTATATTGGCTTCGCAATATAATAATCGATTTTTTTTCAACTAATTAACTTAAAACTGTCGAAGATCTTTTTCCGAAATTAATATTACTTTCGAAAACTTTTTGCCTTGAGAAACTTAAAAACTGCTTATTAATATCAACATATCGTGATAATCTGCATACATTATTAAACTGTCTGCCGGCATAGCTCACGTAAATCATCCGTACCTCAGATAAAACCTAGACTAGTTGGGCCAAACTATTTAATCATTTTAAAATTTAATCACTTTTGAAATTGAACGCAACAACGTAATATCAAGCTTATAATCCCCGAAGCGGTATACAGAGGCGTGTAGCACATTCTCACATTTTACCAATTACGTTTACATCCCACCAAGGAATAAGAGATAAGGAAGCCTATTGCAATACAACAGACACAAAATCAAACTTCCAGAAAGAAAAAAATTCACGTTAGAAAATTAATTAGAGATTTTAACTAGGCACTTATTTTGGTTCAAAGTGTACATGACGCGAATGTCACAAACTTATTCGGCACTGTATTTGAATATAACTTAAACCAGACATCTTACAACCGGGTTTATGACAGGAGATATAATACTGACATTTGCGCTAAGGTTTACGCCATTCCGTTAGTGGAGTTTTTTCTATAAGCACAGAATTTCGTAATGTCCCCAGGCACAGTAATAACGGAAACGAAACCGGTGATAAAATGGTAAGAAGCGTCCTCTTAATGTGATAAGAGCACTTTATACCTTCATAATTTAATATATTGTGGGTAAGTGCATGAAGGTATTTCAGACAAGGCGGTAAAAACAGCGGTTAAGGTGCCAGGCGAGTAAAACCAAACAGGATATGTAGCTATGTATGCCAACTTATTGTAAATCACTTGCATTGTTAATGATATTACCAACTGTACTATACGAATCACAATTAAATGTAGATCTAGAAAGATATCAACAGACTTTATTTATCTTATTGCATAATAACAAAAGCAACTATAAAAAAAATTCTTTTTATCATCACTGAGGGGTTTTCGCCCATAATCCACATCCTATTTATTCCTTGAGATACATACATACCTCCATAAGGTACCCACCCGGTAACTTGAAATTTATAGTACCTAGTGTCTTGTAGTTTAAATTTCTTTTCTGTACCTACATGGTACACCATTTATTCTATGATGATCATAATTAAACAAGATCAAAGTTAAACTTGTGTTGATCCGGACACCCAACGTAATTTATTTCTTGTACTGGACTATTCCAGTAAATTATGTGGTCTTGACTATACCATTCGTATCCCACTTACCTGCCAAATACAGCTATATTGTCTCTCTCCTTTGATCTCAGTAGATTGAGGTCAGTGTGGCCGTGAGTGGTCGAAAACCGGATTTGCCTCGAAACGACCCTTGCGATGCTAAGTTTGCTTTCTGTCAGTCTTAGTTGAGAGATTAGATAACTAATCCAACTCAAGCTCGCAGACAAGAGCCTTGGTCAAGTACTTATCTATAAAAACAAGACTCGCTTTTTGTACAGCTACTTTCGTGAACCTCATTTAACGTAATGTTTAATTTTTTATATTTATATATAAATAAGCTAAGCAATAAATTTATATTCTCACATTCGCACCGCATATTTTGTACATCACCCTGGGTTCAGTGGTAAAGAACGCCATCACGCATTAAGGTCGCTCTTTGTAACCTATCTACATATAGGTAAGAGAAACGGAACATATACAATAAATATAGAAATATGTTGCCAACTTAACATCACGCCTATAATCCCAGAAGAGGGTGGCAAAAGAGCGTAATACAATTCCACGCTTCACCAGTTTCGTTTACGTCCCATTATGGAATAGGTGGTGAGCCTATTGCCATGCACCGGGCACATATCCAGACTCCGAACCACAGTAGTGGTTCGG
>DWTO01004717.1:0-11293 GCA_018244755.1 Jemadia pseudognetus
CGTCCCACTATGGAGTAGGTGGTGAGCCTATTGCCATGCACCGGGCACGAATTCAATAGCAAGTGATATTTAATCTTAAAACGCATAATTTTAAGAGGCGCGCGTTAGGGTTTGAACCCGTGCTCCCGGAGTGAGAGATCGAATTTCAAACCACTAGGCTATCATTCTGATTGCAGTTTAGCAATATAGCATCGGTGTGGGTTACGGGTAAATATTTCGGTGTTAATGAAAAAAAAGAGTAACGGTCTAATAAATTACATTTAAATTTATAGCCACGTGGGAGTGTTCTGCACTCCTCTGCCTACCTCTTCGGGGATTACAGGCGTGAAGTTACGTTTACGTAAATTTCTAGCCACTACATTACGACTTGTAACTAGAGGACTTAATACGTTTGTAGTATTGTTACTTATATTATTATAGTGTCATGCGTTGTTACTTATATCATATTGTCAAAAGAGGTCCCGTATGAGATGATCAGAGAGTTCAGAGTGTGAGGTAGGTTTCTTTTTTCACAAACTTGACGTACTACTTCGATATTATTAGTGAAGAAACTGTATTCTGTAATTCCCAACACACAGCCAGTGTGGGGATCATTGGCATATAACCCCAGGGAAGGCCTATGTCCAGCAGTGGAGTGCAATATAATATTGATGACAATTTATTACTCTCTTGATACACACATGTCAGTATGGAAATGATATTATTTGGTAGAATAAGCATAAGAATATAAAGAGATATTCCGGGACATAAGAGTTTCGCCTGTGTCACTGAATGTCACGGCGTAATCGAAACCTCTATATTAAATTCCACCTTGTAAACAACCTCTAATTCGCACCAACTACGTGACAACTGTCACTGAGTTTATTGTACGTTGTAACATTTTCGGGTTGTTCGGGTGTGGTGTCAGTGAAGGCGTTTTAATTTTATTTCGATTATTTCGATTATCATCATGAACATCGTCATCAGTCTATAGTAGTTCACTGATGGACATATGACTTCTTTGGAGAGAATATGCCCACAATCCCCATTTTGATTATAATGATAGCATTTTAATTGTTACAAGATAATTTATTGTCTAACTTTATATGATCGCAGAAGGAAAATATTTTGTGTTCTTCTGTCATTTGTGAAATGAAAGAGGTAAACTCCTAGGTTTATAGCAAATACAACAGAATTTTAAATAGGTTTTTTACAATTTATATGCCACGTTCAGTGATTTCAAAAAATCTTTTTATTTTTTTGTAATTATGTTTTAAAGCTCATATTAATCTTGTATAAAATTTAAGCTACAAATAATTTAAACTGAAATAAACTAAATAATACATTTTATACTAATATAATTAACTTTAGTTTTGTTAGTGAATTAGAATTGTAATTAGAACAATTTAATATTGCCCCACTTTCATTCAATAACCGCCACAACTGGAACCCCACCCTAACGCTATTCCAGCCTGTCCCCGTGACGCTCTAAGACGTGTTTGCGTCACGTCATGACACGGCAGCGATCGCTATTATCTCGCTAAGGGCTGCTATTATACAGTTTATAAGTGGTCTAGTTGTGTTGAGTGTTTACTTAGGTGTTGATCTAAGGTGAAAAAACTTAAAGGAATACTGTTGTCACAACAGAACACTTCAAGTACATGCTATGTACATAATTATAAATCTGTCGACTCGCCAGTTGATTACAGATTACTATTACATTACAGTATTACAGATACTGTGGCGGGGAAACTTGACTCTTGAGCCGGGCGGTCCTGGGTTCAATTTCCAACCTACATAAATTTATTTTGCTTTTAGGTGTTAATAAACCATCTTGTAGTACATAATATTGGGATTCGTTACATCCTAGCATTAGGTTATCAATGGGCTGAAATTATGCTGATTACAGAACTGTGGTATATTTAATTCGCGATCTTTTTATTTACCATTACCTATGTATGTTTATAACTTGGGATATTATGTAGAATATGTTACAACACTTTTGGTCTTTTTCAGATTTCGTGTATAAAGATTTATCTTGCCATGTCATTTTCCATTATTCTTCAGTACCGTTTTTGTTAGTCGACGAATTTTGAAGTTGGTCAGAAAAATTCGCAATTCATTTGACGTTATACCTAGTTCAGGCGAAACTCCTGTCCCATTTAAAGTTGGGAGTAAAGTTACTGTCGATGTCCATGGTTAGTTTCTGTATCGGCTCTCTATTTTCTAACTTTACTTGCACACAACTTGTACTTTTATACAAAAAAATACATATATTTGAAGGCGGATATTACATTTATAATAATTTAAGCCAATTTAAATTAATTCAATGAAATATGTACGTTTTGACGTAAATTACGTTTATGTCGTATATTAAGTTTATGTCGTATATTAAGTTCATGTCGTATATTAAGTTTATATCGTATATTACAAGTATGTCGTATAATACATAGTAGAGTAGGAAAAGTGAGGTTCATCGCATCCGTAAAGTGGCTGTATTATACCGGCTGGGCGTGACTTAGTTACATTAATTCGTACGTGGAATGGTTCGCGTCACTTAGTCTCGTATCTTCAGCAGTTCCGAGTCGCAGATAAATGGTCCTTACAAAGGTGTTAATTAAAGTTTCCCGTAACGTTTATGTGTGTATGTATGGATGTGTGTAGTTCACAATAATGTTGATTACGCAATGAGATAGTTTGTTACGTTGTAATTAAATTGCTTGGAAATTAGAACTCTACTAATTTATTATGTGTTGTAGAGAAGCGTTTACAAATGAAGCGAGCTAAAATATATCGATAAACAGGTAAGTATAATATAATGTAATAATACAATAAGCAATGAATGTAAAAGAAACACGTCAGAATTGTATGGATAAGAGATATTTGGCATTTGGTAATCTTTGTAAGGAACCTAAAGCGGTGTTACAATAATAATTTGAAAATTTTATAAAACAGCATAATTTATGAATTTTGAGTGTTTAAGGCGAGTGTCGGCAAATGGGAAGCTTCATTTAAAATTCGAATGCGGATGATACATCAGTGAAGATGGTGTATAGTACATGTTCGTTTATTGTGTTATTTATATGGAGGTATTTTTTTTTCCGATAAATAAAACTTCCTCCCTCTCAGGAATTCGATAAAAACATATTTAAAAAGATGGAAAGATCAAAGCTTTCGGTAAAATTATGTTTGTTGAACATTATAACATCTCATAAGAGGAGAAATGGAATTTGTGAAAGATAATTTTATAAAAGACTGATTGTTTCTGAAAAGCGGAGGTAACGTTTTGTGATAGATATTTATAAGGCCTGTATAATACTGTACGTATAAACATATTTTGATTAAGATTGCATAAACTGTAAGATATCAGCCAATCGAAAAGTTTCTTATAATAACGCTTCCAACTTTTTCTCGAACTTTCTATAACATCACTTTCAGCTTTTCACGAACTTTCCACGCGTGCACATATTTCCGTTTATCTTCCCTACTTTCCGCAATTGCAAGCAATTCGGTTTGTTGCCAGCCGGAGGAAATTCGCTGCGAATGAAAACTATTTTTCTTACTAAAAGACGTGTCGGCTTGAACCTGTTTGAGGTTAAGCCGTTCTACAGACGCATTGAATAATGGTCGTTATTTATAATGAATTACGGCACATAATCATTTAGAATAGAATTCAAACTATCCAGTACGATTTTCTACACCGCGGCAAGCAACTCGCATCGGTATTCACAATACTTTTATATGAGTATATCTTACGTTTAATGAAATGACTAAGCAATTATCAAATTGCGCTCGTCTGTATACGCAGAAACTGCCGTAGTTTGAGATTACATTTTTTCCAATACAACTACATATTTTTATTATTTTTGTCCACTGCCTTGTACACCTAGTGCTTGCAAGCCCGACTGTCGATTGAGGGGTCCTCGGCTCAAATCTAAGGTCGCATACTATTGGATCTTTCTAATTTGGAATTTTTTGTTAACATTGCTAGTAGTGGCTCGGAGTTTGGATTTCTGCTCGGTGTATGTCACCATTTTCTCCTACTAATAATTATTACATTTTACGGAATTTTACAGTACTTTATTATTGCAGTGATGGCGCTCTTTGTGGGGGGCCTATGTCCAGCAGTGGACTGAGATAAGGTGATGGTGACGATTATTGCAAATAAATATATTTCCTGACTCTAGACCAAACGAGCATGTTTTCGCTCGAATGCTATTGCAACTAGAAATCTAGTGAAAACAGATACGACATTATTAACTTCACACTATGAAAATGTAAATTTAAAAAAAAAAGGCAAGTTATTGCTTTCACTTCAAACGATTTCAACTGATTTTTCATGTTTTAAGGGCTTAGAAAGATATTCTCCGTATGTCTGCATGTAGGATTGTTTATATACTTTATTCTTTAATAACTTTTGAACGTTAGCGGCACGCTGTTTATTTTTTTGCGCTTAGCAATAGCATAAATTTGATCTGATTCAGCTTGGTAGATTGTGAGAAATTTCAAACACAATTTTTTTTTTTGCTATAACTTTTGAACGGTTCCAACGATCCATTAAAAAACTAATCTACCATTAAGTACAAAAAATTGCGCTGAACGCTACGCCATTTTTTTTCAAGTAATAAGCTTCTATGTTATCTATTTGATAGATTTTATGCAAACGACCTTTTTCTGCCTTTAAAAAACTACGTCACAAAAACAATTCTTTAAAAATCAACTTATTAGTTTAAAAAATACTAATGGCGTAGTTCAAAATTTTTGACTAAGGTAGTTTATTTAAGTAACTCATAAATTATACATCTAATACATGAAACAAGAATACAGCAGGAAGGTCCAGGAATAGCCTGAAGGATCAACCGCTTACTTTTTATATTATATTCGAATAAACGTGACAATATATTTAAAAATAATTTATATTAAAACAATCATTTCTAGTTGTGTAAAACAAGATATCTTACACACTTTAACATAAATTAGGATGTTGAATTGCAAACTTAGTCGAAAAGTTAATTCGCCGACAAAGGTCTCGGTAAATTACACATTCTCAGAACTTCGAGAAGCTATTGCTTCTTCCTCTAGTTTCATATTTACGAGTATTTACAAGTAGCGGGAAATTAGACTTAGACTGGGTATTCTCGTTCTTGTTTAACTGTATTAATTACCATGTACAGGATGATTTGGAATATGTATAGGATAACTTGTTGTAAGTATATAATAAAATGTTACCGACTACTTTAAAAATAAATTAAGAAAATTTCGAATGTAACAATACATATAGGTGCTACTGCTATATATCTATATAAACACACATACATATATACGTGTACAAATGACAATACATATATAAGTACATACATATACCTATATAGGTATATGTATGTACTTATATAGGTATATGTATGTACTTATATATGTATTGTCGACACATTGAAGCTTATACCGCAATCTTGAAGCATTAAATCTAGGGAGGCTCTAAAGTAAGATATTCGTGAATTGCTGAACTGCAAACTTAGCCGCAGAGTTAATTTCCCGATAAAGGTTGTGGCGAATAGTTGCGCAGTCCCCGAACTTTGCTAAGTTATCGCTCCTTGCTTCAGTTTCATATTTATGCACAACTTTAATTTGTTATGGGGTGATAGTTATTTGGTTTAACGCTATTATGTTAAAACTAATCGACTCATAATTTGTCACTTCCTTTCACCGTTTGGGTGGAAGTCAAGCCGCTATTGGCCTCATAATTAATTTATCTTGCGGTGGCATCGATACTTATTCTGAAGATTTGTTGAATCTTTAAATGTCAAAATGTATTATCCTTAACTGCAGTCGTTTTGATTACTCTTAGTCAGAACTACACTGTGTTAATTTAGGTTTAAGTATGCGAAATAGAAAAGTTCCTATTGGGAAATTTCTTACACTCCTACGTAAATTATCAGCATGACATTACTAACCAAGAAAAAAACAGATGCCATTAATTTATTTATCGAAATGGTGAATCTTTTGTTTGTTCTCATTTAGGTAATAGCAGTATCCGGGATTTCCAACAGAACGCACCCGTGCCCTTCTGGCGCGGTACGCCTACGGGTCACATGCAGAGACAATGTCTCATCCCACGTCTTCCGGTTCTTACGACGATATTTGGGTATACATAACGTTCTTCCCGGGATCGCTGACTGAACGGTTCGACTCGCCCACAACCCCGGAAGGGTCTTTTAGTCGCCTCTGACGACAGGCAGGAGCACCACCGATTTTATTCTGGTCCTCAGCTATAAACATGAAATAGCCAAAAGATATGTCGTGTCTACACAGTTTTGATTAAATACACATATATGAACAAAATGTACATTAATATTATATACTTGTGATATATTGAATACCTTTTATGTATTACTTATGTCGATTTTTACTAACAGTCCCATAGAAAATCACATTGCGCTTAAGTAAATACACCTGTTTCCTGTGACGAGATAATTTAAGCAAATATATCTCTTGTCAGGGGAAACTCGTGATTAAGGAACGCGAGTAAGTTGGAGTTACAGGAATAACTCTGGAAAAGTCACGTCTGACGAGATGTTTTTAAGCATGTCTATTCATAATACGATATTTTATACGGTGCAATGGAAGCAAAATACAATATTACTTTTTTCAGTGTGCAATGCGTAAAAGTATGTCTTGAAGAGAACATGAATATACTCATGTATTTACGCAAATCTGTACACATGCGGTAGTCGTGAAATGTGCGTTTGCAATAGCATGAATAGTATCTCATGTATACATGGGATGGCATATATAATATTAGATGACAATATTACTAATAAAAATCCCATTGGTGGTACTTCCATGTCGACGTACAAAAAATGTTCCATTGAACCAATTTTGAATAAATGATATTTGAATTTAAATTTACTTTACTTTATAATTGTGCAACTTTTCATAGAAATATGCTAGAAGTCAATTCTAGCATCGATAAATAATAAATTAAATAGACTGTGAGTAAATGTCAAAATTTGTTGAACAAAGATAAAATTTTACTGGATTGTTACATTCTTACATACATACATATGTTCACTCCAGGTTCCTTACGAGGTAGACAGAGAGCACGGGATGCTAAATATCTTTATTCTATTCTTCTCTTATATTGCTAATAGTCACATAATAAAACAAAATATATTACAGAAGGGTCTGCTCATCAGGCCTTTATAAAGTGAAATGCTTTGAACGTGGAATAGCATTTTCTTTCTTTTTCAACCTGTTTCATATTTTATTTGTGTCTGAATTGCTTTCAAATTTTTGTCAGCAAGAAATGACGAGAGTGTAAATATAAATAAAAAATGATTGACGTAATCATTCTCTGTAAATAAAGCACGATTTAAGTATTTAATCTGAACAATTACCCGTATTCTATATTCATGAGGAAAGCTTAATGCTGTTAAATGCTGCTATCGTTATCTTTCAGTAGAGAAGTAATAAATTTTATATTTTGATTATTTAAATAAGAGTATTGTTCAACAGTTCTTCGTTTAAAAGTCAGAACCAAACTTTACAGACTAACAACTATTTCACTACAATTTTCGTCACGACTTACCAACTTTCGGTTGCAACGCAAATACGTCCCGTGAATGGCAGGCATTAAGCGGGCGATGCGTAATTAAAGCGGCGTTGTTCTGAGAAACAAGACCGCAATTACTTTAAAGACTTGCCAAAGTTTTAATATGTTTATTTCGTTATGTTCTCATTGTAATACCTACGAGTACCTCTGTATAATACTAATTATTATAAACCCGAATTCCGTGTGATGTGTTTTCGTCTTCATTTCCTTAACATACTCGTAAGTACGAAAGAAAACCTTATAATCGTGTTCCACATAATTACGTTTCTTTTTGTTTACCGGCCTGTTTGTCGTATTTCTCTATATATTTACCGCGATTTATTTATATTAAACGAACGCTTTGAAGTCTTTTAATATGTATATCGATATTGTCTTTAAAGGTAAACTTATCATAAACATATCCTGATTTAAATATACATTAATATCAAGACTATGTATTTTGAATTTGATATCATTAAAATTATTTACAAAATGTAATGGGAAGCATTTCTAGAAAAATAAATAAGCTGTCTATTCCTGGATACGACAGCTATATTCTCAGAACTCGGTTTCATTTAAGAAACGTTTCAATCTCAAATACCAATTTTATTTCTTACATTACTAATAATGTATACCGCTTTTCATTTAGTAAATGATGGGTGTCATGAAAAACAGCTGTAAACAATTATCAATTCGCCCACGTAATGTTCATTTAAGGAGATGGGATAAATGCGCACACGTGTTTTACGTGGAAATTTCGTTAATTTTCGACTCTACTGTGCGTTGCAGGCCCTGATGCAATTATGCACCAATATTGGGTGGAGGTCGAAATCCATTAAGAGCAATTTCCGTCGCGTCGGCAGCGGTCGGTTCACTGCCTACTAATGCAGCGTTGACTCTATATACAGCTGTTGGCTGTTCGTGTTATAGTCAATATTAGTGATGGTGTAGCTGTTTCGTAATTTACTCAACATCTGCAAAATTATACACGATCGCAAGCGCGTGGGGGAAGAAGCTTTGGTATAAATTACATATTACAAGCGAAAACGAGATTTCTTATACATGACAGATGCTACTATAAATAATATAATGATGTGAAACTGTTATTGCAGTATTTTTTATGAAAGTAGAGTCCTATTCGGGGATCGCTATGGCGTATATTAGTAGGTTTTTTATGCAGTTATAAATACACAGTTTATGACATAAATAAGGTACGTGTAAAGTTATTTGAAGAGATTAAATGTTTGTGTTACATGTTTGTTTTTCTTGAACTTAGGATGTATGAATTACCTTTACCACTGGGAATTTTTTGATAGGAAAACAAAATTTTCAATCGCAATCGAAACCAAGTTACATAATTTTTTTTAAAATATCTAAATTTTTACATTACATACAAAGTTATTGAAAATTATCCTAATACGAAAATTAGTAAGATAGTAAAATTTAAATTTAATATTGCACACATAAAAAAGTGAAAAAAAGAATTTTCATTTTAAATCTATGTATGTAACGGCTTAACTCTGTATTTTTCAAAGTATATCATGATATCTATCCTTGTGATTGATTTGCATTTATATTCAGGTATTCAGGTATTCGTTACTATACCAAGCTATAATTATAGCTTACAGTTACGAGCTGAATAAAAACATAGAGTCTACTATCAATCAGTAATTGAGCAATATTTGCGCGTTAAAAATTAAAACAAAAAATATAGAGATGACAATTTTTGTATATTTATTCTGTACTGAAAATACTCTGTTAGATTTCCCTGAAAATTATTACCATTTCTATGGCAACGAATACCATCGCTATTTGGCTTTGGGTGATTTACACATAATATACGTGTACGTATATACGTTGTATTATAATAAACCGTTTATTATTCTGGCTGCTCTTTCCCGTCTCTATGTGTATAATTCATATACATCAAAGTAACGTCCGACTCGTTTGTTGTTATTCCTACATTCCTTTGAACTGTCGGGTAAGTCTTCTCAATGTTCCCGGGTAGCTTATTACTTACCAAGTATACTTACATATATGTATTTATTATATCTGTATTATTTATTAACCAAAGTTTGTCAGACTGGCCCGTTGCTACAGTAGTTAGTGAATCTGACCATTGCGTTGTCATGGAGCACAAGTATTTACTCTGTGTCTAAGTGTAAAATATTTATTTGAGAATATATTTATATATATGAACATGTATTATGTAATTTATCATCTGTCTGGTTTGTCATAATAGAAGCTCTCTTGATGCTTACATTGGGAAGCATGAGGGTTGGTTATTCGAGAGCACAGCTTCTTCCACCGCCCACCCTTCTGCTCGTCGGCGACCATAGAATTTAGTAGTAGCTAGGCAGGCGGCGCTATGTCCCGTACAACTGATCGCTAGAGCGTCCACTGTTGTACAACAGAGTGCACCACGGACAGCTGAGATTGGCTTGGCCTCGTAAGGTGGAGCTTAATACCTCTTACACCCCACCACTTTAAACTTATTAATTATCAATGATTATATTTAAAAAAATATTTTATTATCCCTATGTAAATAATTCGCATAAAAATAACAGCGCTCTCTGTTGACGTATCCCCCGAAATTCGTACTAAACTAAATCAAGTTTTCATCTGAAAATATTTGAGACAGCCCGCTGTAAAGCTATCTGATATAATTCATAGCTATGCACGGCCGCTTCGACTGATTTACTGCGCTTTTGTTAGCAAATCCGCTCAAAGGTTTGTTTCAAATACTGTACACAGTATATATATTGTTTTTATTGAAATATTTCGAATATTCCGTTTGGCTGGCTGCGATACTCGGCTGCTATGGACACTATCCAATTTTAATTGAAAAATACCCCTTTTTTATACGAGCCGCATTGTTTAAAGCTGCCCGCATTCTGGTGAAATAAATTCAAATTGGTATGGTATACTTACACACACAGACTCACAAATCTCGTTAACCGTACGGTATAAAAGGATATCCGTCTGGATAAACATCTGTGAAAATCTGTTTACAAAATTAATAAATAATAATCCTTCACATTCGTGGTCCTGTAAAAAGATATATAGAGGATGTTTGACCGAATGACCGTCAAAAGGATGCGCCTATTGTTTAGTGTTTGGTTACTACACGGGCAATAAAAGTGATTGCAGGTTCGATTCCTATCCGGAATTAATAATCGTGGGGTCAGTATGAGAATATGTTTCGTACAGTAAATAATTGTCTGTATAAATACGTACGTTCCCACATCAGAACTCAGATTTGATTTTTTAGGGTCGTGTGTGAATTATTCCAAGTGATCTATTATTATAGTTATTTTCATACGAGATAGGAGATGTTTAATTAAATACATATGTATACGTGTACTCGTAAATACACATATCTTCACGTCAGATCCCTGACGGGGTGGGTAGGGAGCACGGAGTGCCGAATAAAATAATTAAATACGTTATTGTAAAGTCTTTTGTGTCTGGAATTTTAGCCGGAGCCCGTTGATGTAACATATGTGTGTTCCTCTGTGAGCTAGACTGAGCAGTGTGATATATTCTCAACTTTCATCAGTTAAGCCTACTTCCCCCTATGGAACCCTAATCCCCCTATGGAATAAGGGGCAAGTCTGTTGCTATATATCGGGGACATATCTAGACTCCGAGCCACCAATAGAATTTTGTCTAGAAATTCTAGTTAGAAAATAAGCAGCGAAACTTAGCTCAGAAGTTTAGTAGGTA
>DWTO01004718.1:0-11293 GCA_018244755.1 Jemadia pseudognetus
ACCCCCTGATAGTTATTTTGGAAATATATTTCATGTACACAATTGACCTCTCTACAGATTTATTATAAGTATAGATTTAAATTTAAGGAGTTACGGTTCTAAACCTCTAGTAAAACCATAAAATGTATTACAAAATAATGCATTGAAATTATATCGACAACAGACAGTGCCTTCCCCAAACGGGACGTACGCACAAAAAAACCGTTATCGTTGGAAATATTTGCGTTTCTACTTTGATTAAGATTTCATTCTTAGAAGTCTCAGTGACGCTGTAGATTTACTGAAACAATAGTGATAAGCGGAACTATTTGTCACTAATATATCACCCAGCCTTTCAGGGTAGGCAGAGAGCAACTCCATTAAACATTTTATTTATTGTACAAAAATATAAGAGTGACAAACTATATCGTGTAAATTTTATCGATACAGTTGCTGAATACAACAAGATACAGCTGTCTTGACCTTTACAATATACTAGGTGATGGGACAGTCAGAGGTCTTGGAAACCGTATGTTTTAAGGAGTGTATTTTTATATTTATATAGTATTTATTGGCTGGCACTTGGTCACAATTTCGCCTGGTAGAGAGTAAACGTGTGACCTATGGTGTAGGATGCTTGCTTAGCAGGAACTAGGAACATATTCACATTTATTATTATTAACGTAAAGTAAACTTGTGAGGTCTGTTAGGGCAGAGATTTTATTTATTTATAAATGTTCGACACCCTGTACTTCATGCTTACCCGGTAAGAGAAAGAACTGGCTGAACGATATAACAACAGCAATAAATAAGTTGTAACAATTCGCTTCAAACAGGGTGGAATTTCTAAAGTAAATATTGTTTTCATGCCTCCTATTATATTTTTATGCGGTACAAAGTAATTTAAAGTAGCCTTTAATTTGGTCCTTAATTATTTCTGTTGAATAGATGTCGGTCGGACTCTCGCTTAAACAAAGGTAGGCGGGACTCGGACCCTACATTTTAATGCTTATAAAGGTATTGTGTAAATACAATATTCAGCCCAACACCTGTCAAAGTTTCCCACGAAATAGTGACCGTACGAAGCTGCACTGATCGAAACGTAAAAGCTTTTTGTTTTTGTTTTATATATGTACGTAACATGTGCAAGGTAACAATATACCTGTAATTCCCGATGAGGTAGGCAGAAGAGTGTAGTACACCCCCACGTTTCACCAGTTACGTCTACGTCCCACTATGGAATAGGTGGTGAGTGCGTGGCATAGGTGGTGGTGGAAAAGGTATTGCCATGCACCAGGCGTGTGTCCAGATTCCGTGCCACTATTAGAAAATATAAGTTAGAAAAATCCAATAGTGCCCGATCTGGGATTCGAGCCCAGGATCTCTCGATTGGCAGTCACGTTTGCAACCAACACGACCAACGAGGCAGTCACGCGCCCAACGAGGCAGTTTATGTTTTATAAATGTCTAATAACTTATGACAGTTTACTTAAACAGGATCTAAGCCAAAATATAAAGTATCATTTTGACAAACCATTAAAGCAGCTTATATTGATCATTGCGAAGTAAAAATAATTAGCTACTTTCATGGAAGTACGCTATTAAAATGTATGAGAGTTTCAACATGAAGTCATCGGGACTTGAAGTTAATAGCCGGTCTTCTGCCTTTTCAGTGTCTGTAAAAGAAGCCATGTCGTATCAAATAGCTCATACACTCTATTCGATTATACTTGAACAAAGAATTCTCAAGGCTTCAGTTGTTTTACAATCACCTTTAAACCACACTGTTTTTGAAACGGTGCTCGAGAACCAATCGCATAATTGTTCACAGTGCCATACAAATCTGACGCAACATTATCATCAACGCACGTGGGTCATTGATACACGACAAGAAACTTTACAATACGCACTAAGGTAGTTTACGACTTCTACGGAAAGCGACAGTGAAGACCGCGTAAGGCCTAGGCTATAAAATTGATTGGTACCGGCCCTAAACGCTTGAGATTGCTGTGGTGGCGCAAACAAAAGACTGCAGCGAAAACGCGAAATAGAAAGTTCGCAGTGAAACTGTGTGCTATTTAAAAGTAGAAAGGTGGAAATGGGTAGGTGTTCGTTGTAGGGGTGAATGCGTTTACATTTGTTTTTCCACAGGGTTCTGTGTCATAAAGATAAAATATTCAAACCCGATGGCCTTTGAAGTGTGACGTGTTTCTGATCGGAAACGATTTAAGTTTTGCATTTTGTTAGAACTAGAAGTACAGATTAAATTTAAGTGATGAAAGATGTGTAACTACATCTATTTTCGAGACGATCATTGTAATAAGATTATCGATATTACAACCATAATCTACTTACTCATCATATGTTCAACTTATGCTTGATAACTTGAGACCTGTATGGTATATACAGTCCTACCCATTATTGATCGAATAGCGTCATTTTTCATTCAAATAGAGTTATACTATAGACAACATTCTATATGAAAATATCATTTACAAGTACTCGTAGTTCATATTTAATTTACCCTCGTTTATCCTTATTTGTCCTTATTTATCTCGACGTTCGTATCTTGCGGTTGTGGAGGTGTGTACCCAGAAATTGCTCGGCGTCTTCTTTTATAGCGTAAATGACAAAAAAGTGTTTTTACAGAGCAATAAAAGCGTCTGGTCGGAAGCGGCGCGTGCGCATCACGACCCGCGAGCGATTAAGCTAATGTAATGCTGTAAAATTAAAATCAGATGCCCTGAGGATACTCGTCGTGTTTTTATAACGAACACTGCGGTTGCGTTTCGATGATACAGACATTCCTTGTTCTTACGTCTTTAATATCGTAAGTAAGTTATTGTCTCGTTCTCGAGGAATGTATTAGAAACATGATAGACGAGGGAACATGTAAAACATTCCTATTTTATGTTTGTATTTAACGTAACATCACGCCTGTAATCTCAGAAGAGATAGGCAGAGGAGTGTAGTACACTTTTTTGTAAATTTTCATATCTGTCACCACGAAGTTAATGTCGCAATAATTGACTGATATTTTGGTCCGGTCAGTGACTGTAGGGCCAACACTAGTACATTTTTTTATAATAAAATGAGTACGAATTTTTATTATGTAGAACACTCACCTTCATAAGGTACATACATACATACATATCCTCACGCCAGGTCCCTTGCGGGCTAGGCAGAGTGCACCTTATACCTTATAATTAAATTATATATTCTTATGTTTTCATAAGGTATAAGAACTTAATTCAGCTTGCATTGTAATTATAAAACCCTTCATGACTCTAGGCAGTACCGGAGACTGTTTTACACTCCATCAACTCGCCGTCAACAGCTAACAGTGACAAATGACACATAAGAGCATTTGACAGAGTCCGTTAGACATCGCAACTATTTTCCTATATGACACAAATTAATCATTTGAGTCTATTAATGATTTATTTCCGCCTTCAACTGCGGCTGTTTCATCACAAGATGGCATTTACCATAGACCTTATTTCTTCAACTTAAGGTATAATATTGATTGCTACAAGTACTTGATAACGTTAGATGAATTAATGTGTTGCAATTTCATTGCAGGAAGGCACGTCACATGGTTTTTATGGAGGACTTAATAGAGTTCAAAATTGATTGAATTAGATGTCATTGCAGACGCTGAAACATTATGAGCTTGGGACCGTGGGAGCGGTCATTAACTACGATGCGTCCGCGCTTAAAAGCACATCAGAAGCGCGACATTGCTCCCTTAGGCAGTAGTACGTCCACGCTTTCGTATTGTACGAGGAACGTCCCAATTTTTAACTTGACACATCACGAACACTTGGGAGACTAAACGCCATAGTAGCAAAAAACCGAAATAACATTTGTTCTACGGTGAACAGTCGAACCAATTTATTAAATATCCATATTAACTGTGCCATGTGCTTACATGGATACTGTTCGATCTCACCGCTAGACATACCGTTTATTCACAATAATTGTTCGTGGTGACATCACTACACTTTAACACACTAGTATTGACATTCGACTTAAGTAGATTAATTATACAAACGTGATACTATTATTAATTATAAAGAATGACGTAAAAACGTTTCACTTTACGTAAGTCACACTTTTATAACATAGTCAATGTATATCTACGCCTATAAATACATATATAGCATAACTGTCATCATGGGAGTGTACTACACTTCTCTGCCTACCCCTAAATCCAGGCGTGATCTTACATTATGTTTTCGTAACGTAACATCACGTCTATCATCCCTGAAGAGGTAGGCAGAGGAGTGTAGAACACTCCCACAATTCACCAGTTACGTTTACCGTCCCACTATGTAATAGGTAGTGAGCCTATTGCCATGCACCGGGCACAAATCATGATAATGATGAAGAATGAAAATCATTTCAGTCTGTCATGTGTTGTTATTTATGTGAAGTAGTAAAGATATATCTGTAAGAAATGTCATTGTATTGAAGTGATAACTTCTTATGGGAGGGTAAACCTATTTATTCCGTAACATTTAGGTTTGCCAACTGTACTATAGTACATAGTATTGTTCTGTATTTCAGGCCTCTGTGCTATATATTATTCTTACCTACTAAAATACTATATTTTATAGCTTTTTAAAAAAATACTATATTCGAAAAATAAACTTAATTATATTCTGTATGGATCATGTTACTATGTGTTACTATATGTTGGCTTTGTTTGTCTTAGAAGTTAAAATTAGTTTTCAAAGCATTGGTATAACTCGGTAAATACTAACCACTTAACGTTTATCTGTTACTTTTAAATGTTAGACTAGTAATATCGTACATTATGCAGGTCAGACACATAGTCTAACTAGCGTTTTCTAAAAACATACAAAAATTTCAGCTTACAAGAGGTAAACTCACAGCCGCAAAACATGTTAAGGGATCATTTGTTCACCGATGCATGGACATCTTCATTCAATAAAATCCTCTGCCGTCAACGGTACATCAGAGTGAAGAACATCAGGCTGCAAGGAATCATTCTCCTTGTTTACACACAAATGCAACATATTACACACCTCAGGGATATAGAGGCACAGTACACAAAAACAGGATTGGGTGGATTGTGGGTAAGTTTCATGTGTTTTTTATTTTGTTCTGACATTACGTGTTTATCTAACATAGCCTTCTAAAGCAAAAAACAGGGAATTCTTATTAGAAAATGTTGTACTTGTACAATTGTACCTTAAACAAAGTGATAATTAGATCAGTCATAAATTACGAGAATAACAGAATTGAACAAAAACATGTTTTTGTTCAATGTAAATTATATGTCTGTGCTGGAAATAAATTCTTTGAGGAAAATAGCTTATTATAGTTGTGCCAAGTTGTGTGAATATCAATTAATTATAGTACATTTTTTCTATGTGAGAACCATTGTCTTATCCTTTGTAAACTACTAAATGATCAATAGTTTTTAAACTCATGTCACTGTTTATTTATTTATTTATATGACACTCCTACAGATTATAGGCTTATCAATTAACATAGGTGAATACAAAATATATATAATTCTAACCTACTTGCCAATACCAGGTGTGAAACAGCATTCAATATCATGATAATTGTAATACATATAATCGTGCAAATCGGAGGGTAGATAGGATAGTGGAATAATATATAATTTCAAAATATGACCACAAGAGAAAACAGTTTGACACAAACTATGATAAAAATACAAGTGTCTGTCAGAGACTTCAAAACCAATTGATAGACATCTGGTTAAAATAGTAAAAATTGGACATGGAAACAAAATACAAGTCAGGAACTACAACATAAGTAGTTTGTTACAATAGTGCCTGACTCGTTGGTCGTGGTTGCAAGTGCGATTGCCAAATGGGAGGACCTGGCTCAAATTCCCATGTCGGGCACTAATAAATTTTTATAATTTAGATTTTCTACTAGTGCCTCTGAGTCTGGAAATGGTAATAGGCTCACTATCTATTTCATAGTGGAACATAGACATAACTGGTGAAACGCGGGAGTGTTCTTCATTCCTCTGCCTACCTATGCGGCGATTACATGCATGTTGATGTTATGTTATACCTTACAGTCTGGTGCCCTTGTATACTGGCACCCCATTTCAATTATTTCGATTGGATCAAAAATCAAAATCTGTTTGCATTGACTCTGTCTGCTGACTTCCAAACATTGAACATTCATGCACATACTTCACAAATTATTATTATATATTCAGTAAGATTTAATATTGAAAGTGTATGCTTCTATGATGTGACCGTGATCACATAACATCATAATTATACAATGGAAGGAAAGTCAGTTTGTACATTGTATATTTTTAATCTTAGAAGTAGAAAGAAGGTCATTGTAAAATTGTGAATGTTAAACTTTGTTTATTTATAATATCAAATGGATGAACAAGTTTATACATTTTTTAGGGAATTAGTTTGACTTGAATGACTTCCATTATTTTATATTTTATCAGTTGAATGATTGAAGATATTTTGTTTCCAAAATATGTATTCAAAACACTTGATGCTGGAATCGTTATCTACTCCAATCATTTTGCAATTTGTCTTAAGGTTTTTATGATTATGCAAGTTTGAAGTTAACAAAATAGTTATATAGTATATGAGCTATAATTTTTTTTACTGTCTGTTATACCTGACTACCTTGATGGTTGTGTTGGTTGCAAGCACGATTGATCAACAGGTCCTGGGTTCAAATCCCGGATGGGGCACTATTGAAGTTTTCTAACTTAGATTTTCTAGTAGTGGCACCAAGTCTAGTAATTTGCCTGGAGTATGGCAATGTACCCGGAGTGACCCATTCCCTACTGGGATATAAACATAACTAGTGAAATATGGAAGTGTACTACATCCGTCTGTCTACTTCGTCGGGGGCTATAGGCTTGATATTATGTTTACATTTATAGTCTATGAATGATTTAGATGTACAATCAACTCATTATGAAGTAATATAAAATGTTACATAATTTCATTTGTAATGTTAAAAATTTACAATATTGCACATCACACTCTAGAATTGCATGTTGCAGCAAAAATTAAACATGTCAGCACTAAATCTAGACAAACTTTAGTGCCCGTATTTTTGGTCTACTTTTCATTGCAAAGGAATAACATTAACAACATTCGACAGTAAATCGATACTATTTTCTTTTTGCTTGTTCAAGATAGAATGATAGATTTATTCAAATAACTCATTGTTACTAAAATCTTCAATAGGTTCCAATCACTCAAAATTATTAATGTAAATTATTATCCAAATATGTCTTATGATCGTTATAGTGGCTTAAATAATGTTTTAGGGTAACAAAGGAGCAGTGAGTGTGAGGTTCAACATCTACGGCTGCTCTGTGTGCCTCATCAACTGCCACCTGACGGCTCACGAGCACCAGCTGGCTGACCGCGTCAACGACTACAACACCATCATCAAACAACACTCCTACCACGTCACTGAGACTACTAACATATTGTACCATGAGTGAGTATTTTTATTGTTGTCTATGTCTTATTCTATGGGATACGGTGTCAGGCCTCTCCCGAGGGTTGGCCCCGTAGGGGGCGTCGTGTTAGGAGGGCACCGTTGCATTCCATTGGAAATCCCGGAGTTTATTAGTGCCATGGAAGGCCCAGAAGGGGTTTTAGTGTGGTAAAGGATACAGGTACATTTTGAAGGTACAGTAAACAAAAATGGCGTTGGTAGATGGAGTCAGATGGCAGGAGAGAAGCCAAGTCGATTTATGTCTTTTGTAGACAATAAAGAAACTTTAATAAGTAGTAAAATTTTACATTTTTTCTGCACGGTTCAAATATTACTGTGCTATTATAATGTGTTCGATGTTTTATTGGGAAGCATAATTTGTACCTTTAATCTATATATCGCGTTATTATCTGTGTGATATATCAGTACCAAGTTTTACGTACGTTATTGACGTCACACAAAGTCGTCAGTAACAAGTTATTACTAACCTATTTTTATATTAATTTATAATGCTGTGCTTCCACTATCGTAAGAGCATATGGTGTATTGTGAGTTATATATTTGTATATTAATTTGGTAAATTTAATTATCATTTATGTAAATTATTAAGTTTTATTGTGTTAATGGTATTTTTATTGTATTTATATACATAGCAACCTCCTGACACAGGCATTGTAAAAATGCTTACCAGGATGGCCCCAAACAAAGATGATAGTTATGTAAATATTGTTAATGGACGGAAGAATATTAATTAATATAGGTACTTAGTTTTTGTATAACTATATAACATCACTACATTTTATGAAATAAAATATTTTTTTTTATTAAGTTCAGTATAGCCAAGTGTTATGAAAAGTAAGTGACGCAAGAAATTTTGATTGTTTCTATTCTCATTGAGACAATAATGACTGGCCGTTTTGTGAAATTTACTTATAATTTAAAATATTCCATATTAATTTATGTTTGATACGATAATGATATGGTATTTGAGACAGTTGACAACTAGTACTAACATAAGTAAGAAATTGAGAAATGTAATAAAATCTTTGATTTAATATCTGAATCAGTCGGTGTCAATATTATTAAATTACATTCTATTTAAAACACATAAGGTTGACAATCGATTATTTCATATAGTATCATCTTTATAAGTAAAGTTCATGATTCACCAGCACTCAAGTGCGTTTTTAACGTTACACTGATAAACAAATTATCAAACACATTTTCATTATCTTGTCTGTAGGTTGGTATTGGTTATCGGTAAAATACATTTTGTGCGCTTAGATATATAGATATATAGTTTTAAAATAGCTTATAATGTTTCGTGCCAATTATAACAATGTTCGACTCTAAAATTTTATAGTTTAGGAATATATTTCTGCATACCCATCATAAGGCCTACCTCAGTCCGCTGCTAGACTGGAATTAAGTCCCTCAATGGGCGCCTTTGTGCACTATCAAAGTGGTTTTTTGCATAATTATAATTCATTTTTAATATGTATAATAAGATTTATTAGTTGCTTGTAATAAGTACATGCCAAGTTTAGACATTTGATATACATTTCCACACTTTATTAATATTAAAAAGCCATACCCTTAATAAGTTTGGATCAATACTCGAGGAGGTCACGGTAAATGGTGCTCAATGGTTTAATTTAAGGTCTCAAGGGCATTCAAATAGCTGACGAAGAAAATAATCTTTCTAATCAAATAATAAGGTAATAGTTACCTTAGGAATCGTTTTACAATAACGTCTATGTTAGTATGTAGCTTATTATTCATTTGAATCCCAAACAAGGAAGGGAAGGGGGGACTGGTGTGAATAACCTTACATTTTATAATGTAACTCAGATATAGGAAAGATGTACCAATTTTAATGATCACATGCCTGTATTCAGTGTATTGAACGAACTTTTAATTGTAATCCGATATTCAGTTTTCAAATTTGTCTTCCACAGCTACGTATTCTGGATCGGCGACCTGAACTTCCGCGTCGACCACCCGACGGGCGGCAGTCCCTCGGCCGAGGAGATCGCGGACGCGCTGCAGCGGGTGGAGAAGGACAAGTACACGTCCCTGCTGAAGCACGACCAGCTGTTCGCCGTCATGGAGTCGGGCGAGGCGTTCTCGGAGTTCAAGGAGGCGGAGATTCGATTCCCGCCCACCTACAAGTTTTTAATCGGCACCGACGAGTACGATTTAAAGTGAGTGTCTGTTATTGTCACACCATCGTACCATGTCGCTCACGGGGTAGGTAGAGGGCATTGAGTGTCAAATAGCACTGTCCTTACAGACCTGTGGGCTTAGCTGATATAAGCTGCGGATATAAAATGTTAGTTCGCTTTTGTCATTTCCATACATTTTAAAGTCAGCATTTGGTTTTAACGCTTACGGAAAAGTATTTTATCTAATCCCATTGTGCTCTGTCCGCAGTACGTATCTACCTACAAAGTTTTTTCTTTGAAGTAATGAGTGTAATCTATATTTCCGCGTATGATTTTTTGAATTATCTAAATTGTCTATATGGTATGGTATGATGAGTTGTATTACTTTTTTGTTTTTGTTTCTGTAATATTACATTGCAATAATTCTAATTGTATTTTGTTTATTCACTTAAATAACAACTGCATCTTAATTTTTGTTATCACACACGTGGTACGTAGCATTGATATGAAAAAATTAAAATACACCTTACGACCCATATAATAAGGTATGTAAGTTAGGTACGGTACATTGCTTATGGAAAATATTAAGTCGTGTGTAATTAATGTTAGTTGTGTCGTTGCACTTATAAATATTGTCGCTGTTATGACGTCATGAACTCTTATCAAGAAGGGTTGAGGTCATAGTCTTGTTATGCTGTCCAAGTGCTTGGCAGACGTCACTGCCCTTCACAGCAATATATATGTATATGTATGTATATGTATATATATATGTCTCAATATATCTATAGATATGTCTCTGCTTACCCCATGAAAGACCTGACGCGATGACATGGCACTGTGTAATAATAATATTAAGTTGATCGACAATTTGGTATGTTGTTTTCAGACGCAAGCCGTCGTGGACGGACCGGATCCTGTACAAAGTGAGCGCGCACAACTACGAGAACGTGACGCTGCGCGCGGAGCTGGTGGCGTACGCGCACGCGCCGCACTACACCGTCAGCGACCACAAGCCCGTGCTCGCGCAGTACAATATCAAGGTCAGCAGAACAAGCGCCGCTCGCGGCGGTACAACCGGCGAGACACTTCCGCCGCTTACGATATTATATCCAGCTAAACCGTCCCACCGTTTTCGATATTACGATTTCGATTACGATATTTCGATGTATGGTCATTTGTTTGGCCTTAATGAAAATGAACTGGGTTAATATTAAGCCACTTGCCCTTTACAATATTACAGTCAGCAAAAAAGTTACGCAACTTGAACAATACTGTGATAACGTATGATTCCTAATGGAAAATAATTCGCATGAAACTCTCCTAAACTTGTAGCATACTCTGTTTAATTTTATTTGTACGATGCGATAGTATTCTCGCTACACTACAAAAATAATGGCATTCGCCTTAGGACCCATGTACATATACCGACCATGTACCGACTCGCAGACTATCGGACGGTTTTCTCCCTTTCACACACTGCGTGTTTTGTACATAAATATATTATGTAGACTGCTCTGCTTTACACATTACTCTCCGCCTTTCATTACCCATTTTTAATGGATTATTTCGCAAATAAATACTGGTCGTTTTTATATAAAGTTATTCGAAAGATAAATATTTTCGTTTTTTATCTGTATCTTTAAGAACATTAC
>DWTO01004719.1:0-11293 GCA_018244755.1 Jemadia pseudognetus
AAATTAGAAAAATTCTATAGTGCCTGACCCGGGAATCGAACCCAGGACCTCTTGATCGTCAGTCGCACTTACAACCACACGACCATCGAGGCAGTCAATTTTCAGTTAACAAAAATACATTTCGTTGGTCACAAAATTTAATATAATACTGTGTTAATTGCACGACAATATCATATAATTAATTGCAATTGCGTTAATTGCAAGACAATATAATGACTCGTATAAAAAATAACACGTTGATGTAAGCTGATTCTGGCAATACGAGTACGAGTCTTAGCTTTTTTATCTCTGCTAATCTGCTCAAAAGACACACATCGTATCAGTACACTTCACTAAGTTGTGTTTGTTATTATAGTTGCTTGTATTAGCTCTTTGATAAAAAAAAATAAACAGTACAGTATCATGGGTGCTAAATAAAATGATTTTATTTAGCACCCATTATAGTGAAATAGTAAAACGTGGGAGTATACTATACAATTGTGCCCACCTCTTCGTGGATGACAAGTGAGATATTACGTTACATACATATCCTCACCCCAGGTACCGAACGGGGTAGGCAGAGAGCACTGAGTGCCAAATAGCTCTATCCTTACAGACCTGATGCGCCTCCTCCACATTCATCATTCTCTTCATACATGCGCGCTGGTTCCAGAGACTTCTGATATATTCAATTGGCAAATTGATATTCAACATCTTTATTACTTATACCTATAAGTAATCTATATTACTTATGGCAAATATAAGAGGAACGTGAGTTACTTTAGAAACTGATATTCCAATTTAACTTCCTATTTTTTTTTCTTTGTCAATACTTTTTTAAAAACTATCTGTTAATTTTTCTTATTAGCGTTGTTTAGAGTTGTTCTGCTCATTGAAGTGTTCTCTGCTGTAAATTATTTAGGCATAAATAATTAGTGGAAGCTTTGCTGATTTACGTACATTTGTAACTGAACTATGTAGTCTGTCTGTACAACTTTGATTGTATATTTGCCAGATATAAATAAGTAACAAAATAAAAACAAATTTTCAAGATACACTTTTTTATTGAAATAATAGATTCCTTCCATAAAATACACCATAACTATATAATTATAGTACAGAATCACAAATTATTTCCTTCACGTGACATAATGTCAAGGGCACAAGTTCAGATGTGGCCAGACAAGTTTAAAATCATAAATAATTATTTCACTCATAGATTTTTATTCAATGTTAGCAGTGTCCTGTGAAAGACGACGGTGCTTCCATAGACTAGTGTATGCTAACTCTATGTAAATCAAGCATTATATGATGCGGGGATTTATTCACTTCCAACATTCTTAAGTTGAATTCCTTATTATATTTATTATTTTACTTGTCTGACCACATTTTCTAAATATTAGAGCTAATTGCTCTTGGAACATTCTTAATTACAAAAAGAAAAAACTTACAAAAAAGTAATAAGTCCAACAACTGAAAAATATTAAATAACACTGCTCACAGATAGTCAAAATTGATTAAAAAAAAACAACAATTTAATAAAGAATTACTTATCTACTGATCATTTAAAATTACTACAAATAAACGTTTTAATGTTTATTTTTGATCATTTATATCTAGAACAAGATTAAAGATTTACTAAAATTACGAATAATAAATACCTAATGATATTTAAGGAAATGTTAATTTTCGAAAATATGTATTTTTTTGTCCCAGTACATTTGTTCTAAACACAAACATTATGATGACCCTACCTTTAAAAGTTATAGGCACTTATTAAAAATAGAGATCACAAAAGATAAAGGCATCAAATTTTTCGAATTATTTGTGTAATTTTTATGGAAAAAATTTCAAAATAGAGTATTTCAAAAATATTTTCAAAATCCTTTAACAGGTGCATAGTAAGTTGTTACTATTAGAATTAACTTAAGCCTCTTATTAGAGATGCCAAAAGAACATATTTTAAACTAATAAATTAACAGATATATTTTACAGGAATTAACTCTATATAATTAAAAACTCATTTATCCATAACACTCAATATTAGAAAAAAATTGGATTGGCCATTAATAATGTTATTTAAAAAAACTATCCATAAGCAATGTCATTTCAATCTTAGTTATCTACACTAAAGCCAGCTCGCGCGTCGTCGTTTTTAATGTACACAGACTGAAACCCACAGAAGATATCTCATATGAATATTAATCACTTAAGCATATGACAAAGTCAATTTCAAGTATAAAAAATATACAATTCATTGAAAGCATCACCACAATCAGGTTCAAAGGACCATAAATAATTTCTATAACTAGACAAGGCAGGCTACAAAATTATACATGAGGAATGGAAATTTGGCATCAATGCACAACTCCGAGTTTACACACAAGTCATTTAACATGGTGATCTGCAGAGAAAGTATACAATATATTCGCCCTGAGAACTCTATCGAGCCATAGCTGCAACATGTTGAAGGGACAAATGAACACCAGTTTCTCAAATAGAATTTTTCATATTATTATGTAGTAAATGTCTCATTGATGGACATCTGTTCACACTTGTTCAAATACAGGTCCTCGGTGAAATTAATATTCATACAGATATCTCCATATAAATTTTCTTTTACCATACATTTGAAAGTAACACATCAAATTGCAGTATTTAATCGTGATCTTTTCCATGATTCACATGTGAAAGCAAAAACTCTATGTAATAATGCTTAAGTCACTTCCATTTGGGTAAGTATTGGGAATTGGAAACTATTATTATTGGTCCGGCTGAGGTCCAATTGATTGAACTCAATTTTGAGGTTGAATTGATTGAATTCTAATTTCAAACGTTATTAAGTTTCTTGTGTCCAAGAGACCTGTATAAATTTCTATTCTGTGCTACTGTATGACCACAGAATATTTTTTGACATTGAAAATATAAACTATCAATAACAAATAAAAAACAGTTCGCCACTGCTTTAAATGTTATTGTAATTTTTATTTTATTATTTAATTATTATTATTATTAAAACAAATTTTTCATCCTGCCATCGATTGGACGGAAACATTTAAAATAATATCACATCTTTCTTCTTACGGAGTATTCAATGAAACAATTAAAAATACATATAATGTAGTTATATGTACTATAGTGTCTTAAGCATTATTACTATGGTTGGAATAGCGTTAGTTCTAAATATTTTTAAAGTATTACTTTACATATCTGTTCATCATCATCATCATAAATATTGTTATAATGATCGCGATGATGATCCATTTCTTATATTTACATAGAAATATTTCGTATTTGCATCGTTAATAGAATGTGTATATACAGCAGGAGCTGTGGAAAATGTACTGAAAACACTTGAATTCTAGGTGCAATTTCGATTGAAAATTTAATTTAATGACAAAATCACTACATTCGTTGTCACCTCACCATGTCTAACACCACCATCACGCGAACATCCTTATATAGCGACACCACTAATACCACTATGAGAATACAATTTAAAATAAGCCATTAATAGAAGAAAAAAGTTTGGAGAAAATTTTTTAATCCCTGTCCACAGTCACAAGCGGCGCGGACGGGACACGCCAAATGTGGCGCGCGTGATAAGCGATAGCGTTTTGTGCGCGATCAATTCGCTTTGAATACGCTATATAATAGGTGCAATTCTACTGCAATTTTCGTTTTTGGTTTCATCAAAACCTATTCCCTACGTACAGCTCTATACGAGTCCACTTCTGGTTGATATGCTATGTCACTTTACAGAGGTATCTTTTCATGCCACAACGTCAAAATTCAGATGTACCTCTACCTATGTTTACATTACATTAAGGACCTCCAAATGAGGTACTTTCTAATATAGACAAATACTAGTCAATAATTCACAACGCCGACCGCGTACGAGATATTCAATAGCGTATTCTTGTGCCATAATGTAAAATTCTATGCAAGAATTTAAGACAATTTGCTAAAAAAAACGCTGTATTTTCGTTATGTAATATTCAATTGACGTCTAAATTGCGTCCTACACAAGTCAGATAGAATTGAGTTGTGATAATATTGTGGAAAAAAAGTTCAGTGGTCTAAGAACAAAGATGTTGATGCTACAGGTATGCGAAGCAGTGGGGAGCCTTACAGATAAAACAGTGATTTAATAGTTATAAAGGAATTTCAAGTCCAGTCAGGGTCGGATGCATCATTACGCCGCACATTTCAAAGTCAATCATTTGACCGCAGCGGCAGTAATTCTTAATTTTCAAGCGCATTCTGTCATTAGCGGACACGTTTATCTTAACGGATCTGTCCGCACGTTAAACAAACTACTTAATATGACAAAAAGACGTTAAATTGGGAAGACCGGTTTAATTAAAATTTCACTATTCTACGAGCGGGATAAATCCGCTCCCGCTTCCGCTACTGACAGAAAATACTCGAAATAAATGTATGCAAAAGTTTTGATTGAACCGTTATTCTCAGAGTGTACAGCGCGAGGCCCGCGGCGAGGCCCGCGGCGAGGCCCGCGGCGCGGCGCGGCGGCCTCGCGCGGAGTCACACGACGACGACGTGCGGCAGCTCTAGGATCATAAGGAGGGCTGCGGGCCGCCGCGCCGCGCCGCCGCGCCGCCCGCCTCCAGCCGCGGCCAGTCCACGAACTCGCGCCCGTGTCTGTGCCATGCGTGTACAACGATCATTTAAACATTTGAGAATATTCACATTGCATTGTTTCATACACGCACACACACACGCGTACACACGCATGCACGCGCGCACACACGCCTACACACACATTCATCGATCTATTTCCGATACACTAACTACTAAAGCTACAATGTGTACTCACTTGAACATGAAGTTGAGGGTGGCGCCCACGGCGGCGCCCCAGAACATCATGTAGAGCAGCACCTCGGTGGCGCTGCGCGACGGGATCACGGCGCTCGCGCAGAACATGGACACCGCCACCAGCAGCACCGACGGGAACTGACAACACACCAACACCAACTGTACTACATCAAAGCGAACACACATCATGAACCATTTTCTGACAAATAACATACCAGTGTTCTTTCAATGGTTGAAATGTCACCACTTTAAACATTTTTTAACCAGCAAAGGAAAACATAAATATATGAATTTGTGCTTCATAATTTTTTTTCTACTGTTATATATATATATATATTATAGTTATAAATACAAGTACAATACTGACTGTGATTGTCTTCCAATCCCTGTCCCGCCTGAGCGGGCACAGCGCAGTGTTCCCCTCGCCCTCCGCCACCACATACTTGCCGAGGAACAGGTCTATCGAGTCCTAGTTGAATAATACAATACTTCATGTTACAATGGCTCCAATATGAAAATAAATATATTTGTATAATAACACAAAGCACATCAGTGTGTTATAAAGATGTTTAACACTTCATGCTCTCTGCTTACTCCAAAAGAGACTTGACATAATTACACAATGAAATATTATGTTTAATATCCTCAAATCATCTATCTAGTGTTCAATGCCCATATGACCAGTCTATTAAACAGTGGATTAGCATGTTATACTTATTTTGGTCGTAAGTACACTTTATTTTATACATAACTGGACAGTTAATTCAATAATCTTAGGTAAAGTAGCACAATAAATCCATGTTGGATAGTAGAGACTGCCGTGAGGCATTAAGTCCACCCTTGGTCACCTAGCTTCAGGTTAATAATAAAAACCATGTAAAGCAATCAATTTAACATTACACTTGTAATACCCAAAGAGGTAGACAGAGGAGGAGTAGAGTAGTACAATGCCATATTTCTCCAGGTATGTTTATGTCCCACCATGGAATAGACGGTGAGCATATTACCAACATCATTATCACCATCATCAGCCTATTGCAGTCCACTGCTGGACAGAGGCTTCACCTGAGGGGTTTGCCCATAATCCAGGAGGTGGGCATGCAGGTGGAGGTAGCATAGTAGGTAGCATGAAGTCTCATATTACCATACGCCGGGTACGAATTAAAAATTATTAAAAAAAATCCCTCGTACCTGTCGGAAGCCGTCGCTGAAGTTGTTCCTGTAGTACCTGGTGAGCGAGTTGAGCCCGTCGCGCAGCAGCCCCAGCCGCGTGCGCTTGCCGGTGCGCGTGAAGTCCGTCTTCAGCGCGCCCGTGCCCGAGTACTGCACCGAGATCATGTCCGCGTGGTCCGCCCACACCTGCGCACACCATGCCGTGTCACCGTTCCTGTAGCCCAAGCTTGGGACCTGAACTGACCTGTGCGCTTATAACACAGATCAATAACTCTTCCCATAAAGCCTTTCAGGAAGAAACAGTTCTGAGCGTCTCAGTGACCATAATTTCAACTGTCGTTCTTAGATATGTATACATTTGTGTTTTCAAAAAAGAATTAACACATTTCACAAAGATATATCAATATACCCTTGGTATATTTTAGTAATATGTTTTTAAATATAAAATCAGATTTTTTGCCAGTGTTCCACTAAACTCTCAAGTTACACAGCTTTGAACATAAAGATCATCTTCAAAGAAGAAACTTCAATAACATACAGAATTAAAGAGAGAGTCGAAGTGTGGGTGCGGGTCATTGTTATTGATGATCGCGAGGAGCTTCAGCACCGCGGTCAGCTGCCTGCGCGCCAGCAGGCTCTGCACCACGTTGGTGCGGTCCAGGCAGTCCACGCAGTTGGTGCGGAACACGCCGCTCTGCCGCATCAGCACTGAGCCACCGCGAGACACGAAGTATCCGAACTCCGACTGAGGAACAATCATAATGTTGCAAACTATTCATAAATCCCCAATTTGCTATCCAGGGCACTACTTCTTCAGGAGCCTACACTGTAAAAATTATAGATTTCTTTATAAAATATCCCCATTTCAATACATGAATTGTGATTAGTTTCAGAGTGGCGATTACATGTCACAGATGTCACCACTGGGCATAATTTACTTTCCACAACACAATGAAACTGTCAATTTATTCTATTACGAGTTAAGAGACTATAATACACTATGTTGACATATTTTTAACAATCTCTCAAGCAGCCATCAACTATACAACAATTATTAAATAAGATCAAGGCGTGTATTGAGTGAAAGGTTCCAGAACGTTCCGAAAGCACGGTGATCGTAAGTAACGCTGCTCAAGAGTAGAGGGGGAAGGTCGTCAGGGGAGCGCGACCTGCTCGTGCGCGACGCGGTCCAGCAGCACGGCCAGGCGGTCGTAGCGCAGCGCGCGGCACTCCGCGTGGAAGTCGAAGGGCTCGTAGCGCACGCCGGGCAGCGCCGCCGCCGCCACCGCCGCGCGGTAGCCGCGCTCCAGCGCCTCCTCCTTGCCGTGCTGGTCGATCTAACACAAACATAACACCCTCTAAACAATATTATTTTGGAAAATTAATACTGATGTTCTATTGAAATCTGTTTGCATGTATGTGGTTTTTCTATTAGTGTGAACAATGTTTATTACTACGTTATTAATACGGGAGTGTAATACACCCATTACGGAATAGGTAGTGAGCCTACTACCATACAGCAGGCATTACTGTTTTTGTGTTACTACAGTACTAGTACAATATTTTATTTAATTTCATATATATTTTAATAGCTTTGTAATATCCAGGGATCATTATCTTAAATAATTTTGTTTGCCTGCTACCTGGCCTTGTTTAACATGATAAAACATGATATGGTATTGTTTTCTTTGTGTGTACAAAAAAATTAAAATACTTTGTCATTTCACCTGCCATCCATTTAATGATTTTCCAGTCTACGGATAGGGCAAAAGACCTGACTTACACTTACAGCTACATTATAATTACTTTTAAATGTTGTTTTAAAAACATAACTTACCAAATTCAAGAGCACCTGGTTCCCGTATCTCTGCACCTGGTCTCTGAGGTGTCTGGTGTAGGCGGCCACGTGGTCCTCGGGAGACAGGCACATGGGCGGCTTGTACTTAAGGTCCGGGTACTGGCTCCAGAACAGAGGAATGGAACCGCGCGTCTGCACGAAGGAGGACTTCTCGCCACCTCGTTCGATGATCTGCTCTGTCTCCACGAAGTTCGCCACGTTGCCCTGTGGAAAATATTTTGGTTATCATCATCAGCCTATTGCGGTCCACTGCTGGACGTGGGCCTCCCCTCAATGAGTTATGCTAATGATCCCCACGCTAGGCATGCGGGTAGAGGACACAGGATAACAAATGCTGAATTCGACCGGTATTGTTAAGTATGCTCCACAGTATTTTAGCTGGCCACAATCTTATGTCCCACAGCTGGGAGCGAAGCTATCGCGCAGCAACACGCTGCTCCAGTACGCATTGAGACGGGTGGAGTATGTTTTATAATGTGAATACTTTTTATGTACAGTAATGATTAAAAGTTAGTCCGACCTGGGTATCGATCCCGCGCATGAAGAGCCGCGTGCCCGCGCGCTCCACGCACCGCCGCGACACCAGCGTCCACACCAGCGGGTGCCCGTTCACGCTCACATGGTTGATAGACACGACTGGACGTGTACTTAAGGGATTGTTATCCACTGACATTCATTCATTTTTATATTAATGGTAGACAAGAAAGCAATTTAGTGTCGAATGACGGATGCAGTTCATGGATATTTTTATCCTTCAGTTGAAGGGTGGATGGATGTAATTCCATCCAGTTGGATGGACGAACTAAAATAATCCTATAATACATATGTCTGTTAGCCTAAAGCCTCACAGGAAACTTCTCGTATTTTATAGTACCCTACATCATCCCATACAATACAAAAGGGTACAGTAATACACTAGGGTAAATACCTTGGTGACTTGGTGACACAGAGGTATAATTTAAAAGGATACAGCCTTCGATGATGGGAAGACAGAATCTCGCGAACTGCTCGTGTGAGAACTCCTTCAGAAGATGTCCGTTCCACAAGAACCGAGGCTCGGCGCGGCTCGCGAGAGAAAGCTGTAATAAATTATTTTAAATGGAATTCAAAACTCATTATAATCCCATAACTCTTATATAGTTCCATATTATTATTTACGGGTGTTTTTTCACGATAAGAAAGGCCCTGGTTTACCGCACTGGCCAAATGTGGGCCGGCAAGCTTCTCACGCCAGTGAGATTATGTTCCTGGATGATCTTTGAGATGTATAATATTAATTTTCAGAAGTGATAACTTAAGCTAATCTAAGTTGAACTATTTAATATTGAACTTGTTTATCTTGAGAAAAGGTTAGGTTATTATATGATCAATAATATTAGTAATTTTAGCCAAGTGATATCGTTAACAAATTAAGTGATATATTTGTACACTACGTAGTTCACCGTATACCGATAGATGGTATTGTTTAAAAGGCTGAATCACGGTGTTAACATTCCATGGAGTTTGTACAAGTATTAGCAATGAAAATAATTTTGCGCCTGCCGCTTGTTTGCCTTTAAGAAGGTAATAATTTGGGAACTGCATTACAACAGCAATTAATTCACTTAGTAAATATCATTATGGCGAACAAGTATATTATAATTTTAAATGCAGGTTTCCTTTTTAATTCACATTTGTATTTTATTTTTACTTTGCGTCTGATATATTGACTGAGGCGCAAAAATGTTCATCTTGAGCCGCGAGTTTGACACCCGTGCCCTACAGCGTTACGTAACGAATCAGTTTACCCATAAAAAGGTAAGGTCCCATAAGAAGTTATCACTTTAAAAATCATAAATCAAAACACAATCTACTACCGTACTTCGTTAAACAGGAGCGAATGAAACGGTGAACTAATATTGTATATATGGTTTACCTTGTGAAAGTCTGGTGCGACTGAATGCAACCTCTGCATTGAATGTGTTAGATCGTATCCATACGAGAAGTAAATTCCGGGCGTTTCCAGAGCCAAGCGGATCATTCGCTCGTATGAGCTGTTGTCTTCTATCTGTCAATGAAAAAAAGTCCTTATTGCACAGTGGACATTGATAAACACTAGGGTCCAGCTACTGTCGACATTCAATGCTTGTTTTTTTATATTTTAAAATACAAGAGGTATTGACTGCCTCTTTGGTCGTGTTGGTTGCAAGAGCGGGTGTCGATAGACAGGTGCTGGGTTTAAATTGGGCACTATTAAACTTAAGATTATCTAGTACTGGCTCGGAGTCTGAATATATGCCTGATGTAAATCAATAGGCTCATCTGCCATTCCATAGTGGGACATAAATGTAACTGGTTGAACGTGGGACTGTCCTACACTCCTATGCCTGCCTCTTGGTGGATTACAGGTATTAATTATAAATCAAAGTGTACATCTTTATAAATCTCGTCACTGTTGTTCGACTACAGGATATTATTTGTAGTGTTTGACATTGGCATTATGTAAGAACGTAAACATAACATACATTTTAAAAAGTTACATTTCGACGATTCCTCTCTATATTATCTAAACTAAACTATTACTTTTCATGCTCCAACATATGCTTGACATTCTTTAAAAGGGGATAGAAATACTTTCCATATTAATATACATATATGTAGATAGAATATTATAGAATTTAGTGAGTCTCGATAGCAATCTGTACGCGAACATACATATGTAATATTCCAATCAATATCAATGACACCATACTATGTAAGTATTAACGTGAATCGATTTTACTGAAGACTGTCAAACATAAATTAACGCTGTTTGGTACAAATGACCTTGAAAATCCTGTTCCATATTTGAAATTTAATATTGCTCTAATATAATATTAACTATATTTTAATAATAATAACTATATAAATAGTTCATCTATTTCAAATTTCTTGATTATCCTCTACCGAGTTACATATAAATTGAAAAAAAAACCATTTTTTTTTACCTGTTTACTAGTGAGATGTGTGGTGGAGCGCGCGTACGGAATGATGTCGCTTCCAGCCAGTTGGAATATGTCATACCCATTTATTTTACCCACCTAAAAATTAAAACAATATAAAAAGTTAATAATGTCAATAACTATCATATTGTACACCTAAGACAGTTGGCTCTTACATATTGTAGTGTGAAGACATAAACGTTGTTAAGGATGGGTTTTGATTGTTGCACTATAAACAGATTTAGGGCAGTTTAAGGAAACCCCACCATGAAGAAAATCAAAATGTCATTTAACTTGGGAGCAACATGAGGAGTATTAAAGGAACGTAACATCACACCTGTAAACCCGAAGAGGTAGGCAAAGGAATGTAGAACACTCCCATGTTTCACCAGTTACGTTTACTACACACTATGGAACAGGTGGTGAGCCTATTGCCATACACCGGGCACATATCCAGACTCCGAGCCACTACTAGATAATGTATATT
>DWTO01004720.1:0-11291 GCA_018244755.1 Jemadia pseudognetus
CATCATCATCAGCCTATTGCAGTCCACTGCTCTACAGAGGCCTCTCCAGAGGGCTAATGCCCCTAATCCCCACGTTGGGCATACGGGTTGGGAATCGCTGAGGTATATAGGTGTCCCTAGTTAGGCCGCGCCATACCGTACCTTGTTCTGCCAACGCCGGGCTTAGTCGCCTCTTACGACACCCTGTATCCCGGCACAGGGTCGGGGACTATGTATGTCCTTACTCCGCCCCGACACCGTATACTTACAGTTAAGGATTAATAATTTAAGTTCCTATACTAACATAGGGTATCTACTACTTAGTCATGGCACAATGAAATTAAATATCTATTATACTTTATATTAAAAAAATGTACAAAAATGTAACTTCAAAATACACAGTACTTCACAGGCGTTTACGATAGTGGCGACGGAGCCCGTGGAGAGCATGGTGCCCCTGGTGGGCGAGATCCAGAGGCTGCGCAGCGTGTACAACCCGCGGGCGCTGCTCGGCTGCGTGGAGCTGAACTGCGTGCGCGCCAACACCGTGCTGGCGGACTTCCTGCGCGCGCCGCCCGAGGCCGTGCGCGTGCCCGTGGTGGGCGGCGCGCGGCCCGCCACCATGGTGCCCGTGCTGTCCGCCGCCGTGCACCCGTGCACCATGAGCCAGGAGCAGGTCAGTGTGTGCGCCAGCCAGTTGTGTGCGCTTTCTTGAAATTTGCTTAATTTTTATGGAACATATTCACATTCACGGAACGTTAACGTAACTGCTGTAACGTGGAAGTGTACTACGTTCCTTTGTCTGCAACTTTGTGGGTTACAGACGTGATGTTAAATTTTTCCGTTCACATTACATAATTGTAAACATTACATATCTTGCATGTAATGTTTACATTCACATATAAACATAAAATGTTTATTTAATTATTCTTTATTGTACAACATAATAAGCAATACAAAGGGTGGACTTAACGCCTAGTAGCATTCTCTACCAGCCAACCCATGGAGAATAGTAAGAGGACTAATAAATGGGATAGTGATATATAGACGAGGTTTAATACAACGTGTTGCAGATAGAGTGCGTGACGTCGTGCATTATGAGCGGGAACGAGGCGGTGTGCGCGGCGCGGGGATGCGCGCGCGCCACGCCGTGCTTCGCGGGCGCGTACGCCATCGCGCGCACCGCCATCAACGTGGTGAAGGGGCTGCAGGGCGGCAAGGGCGTCATCCAGTGCGCCTACGTGGACAGCCTCGGCACCTGCGCGCCCGACTGCCAGTTCTTCGCTAGCGAGGTGGGAGAAATACGCTCGCATTCCTATATCACTTAATAGTCTCCCGCGTGCGTGTATCATCAGAATTACATTTGTACATACAAGCAGACTTATTTTGACTCTGTGTTCATTGCCTACTAAGTAAGGGCGCTGGTTTGATGGTATAATAGTATTCCTATATCATAAGCCTATCCTTTTACACAAACTAAAAGATTTATTTTATAGACATTAATTGACAACTATGTATATAAAAATACGAAAAGGTTCGTAGCGCTACTACGCCGTAGACCTGCGTAGTATTGTACCATTTTGCGTATTGAAGTTTGCAACATTTGATTTTTAAGTTTTTTTATTTGTAATTAACAGGTGGTATTAGGTCCGTCGGGCATTGAGAAAAATCTCGGAATCCCAGAACTATCGAAATTTGAAAATTGTTTGCTATGCACTTGTCTTCCTTATGTAAGAAACGAGATAGCAAGAGCTCTGTGGCTGGTGAGTTATTTTATAACACAAACAAAGATTATTAGTAATAAACTATGTAAACTAATATCATTGCCTCGCTGGGCGAATTGTTACAAGCGAGAATGGTGATGATGATGATCATGAGGTAACGGGCTCAAATAAAATTTCGGGTAATATTGTATTTCTCTAGCTTAGATTTTTTAGTAGATATTACGGAGTCTGGATCTGTGCCCGATGTATGGCAATAAGCTCACCACCTATTCCATAGTGGGATATAAACTGGTAACACATAACACTGTATTATACGTAACTCCTTACTTCTTCGGAGCTCACAGGCGTGATGTTACGTTTTTAGCTAATATTAGTCATGTGCCTTTAGTGACACAAATAAACAATCAAATAAAACAAATTAAAGTAAAAGCACACGTTATCAAAGGGGGCGCTTTAAACCGACATCCTAAGTATAAAACACCTAAGAGCGGGAATTATTTTTCTTTTATCTTTCGTTTGGTTGCATCGTTGCGTGCAGGTGTGTACTATCTTGTATCTTGTTCCTTCACGCGCGTGTCGTTTCGTGCAGACGTGTACTATGCTGTAAGGTGTTCCTCGCGCGCAGGTGTACTCGATGTGCGAGCAGTGCTGCCGCTGCGCGACGTGCTGCGCGCACCCGTGCGTCTGCTTCGCGGCGCCGCGCGTGCCGTGCGCGCCTCCCACCAACTGGACCTGCTGCTGCCCGGACGCCTGCCGCGACGAGCACCTCGCTTCTGTATGTGTTGTTGTGTAGCATTATACTCATTTGTTTAAATTATTTTGTACAGTAACGCTACCGCATTGGTCGGGCCGGAGAAAGAATACATACCCCTACCCCGTACCGGGATACCGATTAAACCCGGCGCTGGCTGGTTACGGTGGGGCGCGGCCGGTGGCTATGATAAAGAAGTTTCAATAAATCGAAATTTTTTTATACCATTCCAGGATGCTATGGCAAATGTATAAAACGCTAAGCCGGTACATAATCATGTGACGAATGTGACATTCGGTTGTCAGATCTGCCGCGAGATGTCGTGCAAGTGCGGCAGCACGGAGCTGTGGTGGCGGCCGCGCGAGACGGAGTTCGACGCGGCGCGCGCCGCCAACCTGCGCCACCAGATGCCGCTGAAGAGCGGCGCGTGCTCGGAGCGGCGCACGCCGCGCAGCGTGCGCATCGCGCAGGAGACGCGCGACAACAAGAGGGACCCGTGCGTTTCTAATCTGTAACACTTCATCTAACACAATGTGTAATAAATGTAACAATAAACGTAGTCTCGTCTTTAGATATAACTAGTGGACTAAGTCAGAAAACTGAATTCCTTTGTGAAATTTTAATATGTTTTGCCGTTTTGTATAATTAACCGGGGACTAGACAAGGTGATAAGACAAATACTTTCAGTGAATTTCACCCACTGTTCTGATTACTTGTCAGAAATTAAAACAACCAAAATGTTATTATAATTGATTATCTAAGAAAATTTCAAGATTTAAGTATTTAATATTTTAAATTGTCAAAAACTCACCGTGTCGAACCGTGCCTAGGTCCAAGTCTCACAGAAGGCGCCCACGGATCGGTAGCACAGCCCCTCCCTCACTCCCGCCGCGCGGAGTCGAAGGTGCAGACCGGTGCTGAACCTCACTCTCACCTCTCCCACTCTTCCGTAATTCTAGCTACTTGGGCTCGCCACAAAGCCCAGTGAAACTGAGAAGGCTATTAGGTCAACAGCATACTGACAATTGTGGGTAAAGTTGTGAAGGTCATTAGGGTCAAGCATTCTGACAATTAGAAAAAAAAACAAAAATTTACAGCTTTAAATTTATTTTAAACAAATGTTATCATACCAGTCTTTAAATGTCGATTGCTTAAACAAATTACAGATACCTCTGCCATTTGACTGATTGGCAAAATGGCAATCTCATTACTTTTTAAAATTAAACATGTGTACGTTACGAGATATGAATATTTCAATAACATTTTCTTATAAATATCCTATACGACGACGAACCCCTGGTTACCGTGACCTGCTGAATACATGCCATTGACGATATTCCCTTGTCCGTTTACATGTATGCTATTCGTTATAGGTACTTGATACTGTCGTTGCCCGTATAGCATTGTGTTCCAGAAATGTATCAATTCTGAAACATAATAAAAAATAATTTTTGCATTTAAAATTAATGATATTGACAATTTGTTGGAAGAAGGCTTTTGCCTCGTATGTACTGACAACAATCGATGTTTTTGTTGTAACATTTATAGTATCGCCCTATTGACGCAGGTAATTAGGTACGCACGTACACGGGCCGGTGAACAAGTTTTATTATCCTCTATGATTAGGTCAAATAGGGAGTTTATATTGGTTTTTAGGTTACCTAAGCAAGGAGTTCGTTTGCGGCGCGTAAGTTCAGACTGACTCTTTGACTGGGGCTCCTCTTCAACATTAATTGCAGGGAAGCTTTGCGCAGGTACAAAATAGTACAGCATCACGAACGCTCCCAGTACTAAAATATGTAACTTCATCTTTGTCTGAAACATACAAGAACAATCACTTTATTTGTAGATTTGGAAACTGTACAATCGTTTTGCGTCGATGAAATATAAATTGTTTTCTTTCGATCACTGTGCTCGCTAATGACGTCCTTCTAGAGTATTCAGTGTAGGTACTAAACCTATCCTCATTTTGTTCATTTAAACTCCTTACAGAAATCGGACCATGTGCGATCGTTCGTCATCTATTCATTCGACCGCGAGCAATTCGTAAATAATAATAAAAACAAAATAGACACATATAGATAGATTTTTTTCGGTAGGTGTCGGTAAGATTCTCACTTCTTCGTAGTAGTATTACTGCGACTGCTACTACTACTAAGATACTCCCATCTGAATTTAGGAACTACAAGCAGGAAGTTATAAAAACTGAACTCTTAGTACCTAAATAGAAATTGTAATAATTTATTAATTTAAAACTCCAAGAACATACAAACTAAACAAATAATAAGAAAATGACAGCTAATATACGAGTAAGTCACGTCGGACTCCTACGGTTGACGGCACAAGAGTGAGCTATCCCGTCTCGTGCAACGCCTTATATTCATTCGTAGCGCTTAATATATCTTATCTAAATTATATTATACAATAACTAGTTGACTCGGCGAACTTCGTACCGCCTAACAGGCAATGAACACGTGTAACCATATAGTTGAACTGTACGTGTTACCAGTTAATTTAAGCTTTAATAAACGTAATACAATGAATATAAATAATATTAAGTTTAGTATTTTATTATGATGTGCTATTTAAAAGCACGCGCCCCTGGCCTACCGGCCGGTACCGCCGCAACCGCTATGTCCCTGTATTTGAAATCTGTAATATTTTCGAAAATATTCATTTAAATTACATGCTGTAAAGGGCCATATTGATCTGTATTAAATGCACAATGTACTGTACTGTACTGTACTGTACTGTACTGTAATGTACTGTACTGTACACAAAAAGCCGGAACTGAAGGTAGGCACCTGGAATGTTCGGGGTTTGCGAAGCCCAGGAAAAGTGGAGGTGGTAGAGAAGGAGATGCAGCGATACAGTTTGGGCGTGTTGGGTCTAAGCGAACCCACATGTGTTACAGTGGCCATCACATTATTACTAATGGTAGCATGATGGTCAATGCAGGCGCCCCAGATAATAGCTTCAGCGGCGTTGGATTTCTAATATCGAAACATTTGCGAGACAACGTTCTGGGATACTGAATCATCAGTGATAGAATAGTCACTCTAAAAATGACTGCTCACCCTCATCCGATTCACGTTATTCAAGTATACGCGCCGACGTCACGGTCTTCGAAAGACGAAATCGAACAATTCTAGGTTAGATAAAAATAAAAAAGGAAGTCATTATTATTCTGGGAGGATTCACTGCAATAATTGGTAGCACTTTCGGCGATAACCATTTGCGAGCAGTCATTGGTAGACATGGCTTGGACAATCGGAATTCGAGAAGTGAATTGCTCCTACAGTTTTGTATGGAGAATGGTATGTGCATAATGAACTCTTACTTTGAACAGCACCCCCGCAGGCTATAAACATGGAGGTCACCACAAGGTCACAAAAATCAAATTGATTATATTGTAATCGGGAAACGGTAGAGATCTTCTATTCTGTCAACTAAGATTGTTGCCACATGGTATTGCATGGACTTTTCGTGGATTTTTTACAATTTTCATCGGTTTTTTACAATTTTTTTAGATTCTAACTGGCTTATGATCTAAGTACACTTGAAATTATGTAGCATTCAACGGTTCAAAATACATGAAAAATATGCTTGCCCTAGATCCACAAATTATCGTTATTACTAAAACATCCAATTTTCGCTATTTCTTACGGTTTTTTGCAATTTACTCGAACTTTGAGGGTGTACGGCCTAAACTGATTTGACATTCGTATTCAGCGGGTCGAAAAACATGCCCGTAGATAGGTCGCCCCCGGTGTACAGAAAACTTTTTTCTGTGCCTAATCCCTAAACATCCCTCAAACAGAACTTAGCCTTAGTTTAGATCCATCACTGATACGCTGCTACAGAGGGAGTACGAATTTGTACATCATACATATTTACTTATCAAGCTATACTTTGACAATAAATATCTCTTGACAGCCGGTCTAAAATAAGTATCAGGTTACTAACTTGATACTCGTATTATCTAGATTGAATATAGACGGGGAGGTAAAGGAACTTATGGACTGACGACCTCAAGGGCGTGATAAGCGCGGGCCGCGCGGACGGGTTGCACCTCGAGGTCAAGTTGTAGAAACAGGAAAAAAAACACTAAAACTCGTATAGGTACACTTACTGTACGAGGAAAATTTAAGAAATAATAAATTCGTTAAATTTTTATTTTTTATCTATATTGCTTGTCATGACACTTATGATATTTCAGCTTGGTTTATTGATAATTTGGCTTTTTGAGGGTAGGTGTCAAAACGTCAACAGCTGTTTTTGAAGTGCAATTTTGTAAATATCAGTAAATATTATATATTTGCAACTTTTTATCACTCTTAACTAATACTTTTGCAGTAATAGGTGTTTCTAATTAGAGCATATATTAGTTATGACGTTTAATTAGACTAATAGTACATACCAGCACCAGCCCTCAGCATACCACATTCCACAAACAATCAACATTTATTATATATCCTGTTATCACTTTCTGCACTTGATTGAATCAACAACAGCACATATTTCTAACATGGAGCACACTCACAAGAAGCTGGAAACATGTTGGACCCAGAAAATGGCAGATTTTGAGCAGCGACTGAATGCCATTACTTCTCCAACAAATGCATCATTATCACAACTACAAATGGAATTCAGCACCTTCAAGACACTAGTGACTGAAATGATCAACAAGCTGGGTCAACAGATGTATGAAACAGCCCGAGTCGTTGATGCCATTGACATGAGAAGTCGCCGTAAAGCTCTCCTATTCAATGGTCTGCCTGAAAATCCAGATATAAACATTGTCGAACAGGTGGTAAGCCTCCTTAACGATAAAATGGGTCTTACGCATTTAACGAGCTCAGTGATAAAACACTGCCACCGGCTGGGAGTTGCAGGGCATGATAGTATTCGTCCCGTCCTTGTCCACTTTAACAATCATTCAGTGAAATCTGAAGTTTGGAGCATGAAAGCCAAATTAAAAGGCTCTTCCGTGTCAGTCTCAGAGTTCCTAACGAAGTTAAGGCAAGCCGTATACAAAAGGGCCCGGAAGCATTTTGCCATGCGGAATGTTTGGACATTGGACGGCATGATCTATATTAAGCCTCCAGGTGGAGCCCGCGCGAAGCTGTCTACTGATGAAGAACTCGACACTCTCATAGCGAAATACCCAGTAACTGAACATCCACCTGAACAACATAAAGGTGACAATAGTTCTCCGGATGCAGGACCCCCCCAGCCTAATACCGGATCATCCTCAACTCGCCAACAAGACGTGCGACGAAGACATGGTGTTGCAGGAACTCAGAACGAAGATATTAAAAGATCCAGGCGTCCTGTGCTGAAGAAATAGATCCAAGGCATTGCAAGTACTGTTTGATATTTATCTTCTAGTTTATCTTGGTACTCGTTTTACTCCTACTTTCGAACTAAATGAAACTAGAATACATATAATTATTCTCTTATCCGTTCCTTATAAGTTTTTCTATCTGGTTACAATTAGTTTGCAGATAATCTTTGTTTTGTTTTGTTTAGTGTCAAATTTTGTCAATTTATGTCTATAGTTTCTCAATTGTTATGTCAAAGTCAAACTGATAATACTGTCATTGTTTTTTGCGCAGGCTAATATTATTTATTATACAGCCAGTTAAATCTTTTTCGCGTTTTTTTTGTGACTTTATTCTTGTAATTTTTTTTTGTGGTAGTGTTTTTGTATGGATTTTAATGTTGTATTGTTTTTTTTCTTCTCTCTGTTATGACAGCCAGCTGATGGGTTGGTGTTGTAAAATGGGGTTGCATTACTTGCAATTTTGCTGCATATAAATATATATATATATATATTTAAATACTTGTTTTTGAATATATTTGTATTATATTATTTTTATATAGAATTACATATATTTTACATTATTGTTCTTGTGTTATATTATTATTATTTATTAATTATTACTATTATTATTTAATAAAATGTCAGATGGGGAATCTTTTTATTCGACAAATGACTCAGATATTTCATTTAATTCTTGTGAAGAATCCTTTGACTCAGTAACTCTCAAAAACCGACTAGATACAACCTTTTCAGCATGCGTTAAATGCATGAATGTGTGTCACATTAATGCACAAAATTTACCAAGTCATTTTTCGGAGCTGGAAATCGCTTTATCCGGTGACCACATTCATGCTATTCTCGTCTCAGAAACCTGGTTAAAACCATCTCTCTCATCGTCTCTTTATCCTTTGCCGGGTTTCGTTCTGGTTCGCAATGACCGTCCCGAGCGGAGAGGTGGAGGGGTGGCCATTTACCTACGGGCATCCATATCTTTTAAGACCTTGTTATCGTCACCGCATTGCGACACTGCTTCTGCCGAATATCTTTTGCTGGAGTTAGATATTAAAGGTGCTAAGGTGTTACTAGGCGTAGTATATTGTCCTCCCTCTATTGACTATTTCAACGATTTAGAGCAAATTTTCGACACTGTTGGATCTGATTACGCACATTCTCTGATCATGGGAGACTTTAATACCGATCTGTGTAAAGACTCCACTAGAGCACTCAGGCTAAAATCCATTGTAGACTCCGTCAACCTCTCAATTCTACCGCTATCAGCTACGCATCACAACATCGGTACTGAGTCTACATGGATAGATATTATATTGACGGCCTCACCAGACCGTGTCCGAATGCACGGTCAGTTTCCGGCTCCCGGCTTCTCTCGCCACGATCTTATCTTTGCGTCATACAAGCTCCGGCCTCCTAAGTGCAAGCCTACTATCCTGCATCTTAGAAAATTTTCAATGATTTCCATCGAGGAGCTCAAGCAGGATGCATCCAAGATCGACCTTTGTGCGGTGGCGCGGGAGTCTACAGTTGACAGTAAAGTTTCTCTCCTCAACAAAGCCATTATCGATCTGTATGACGCTCACGCCCCCATACGTTGTGTAAGATTAAAGCGTGCTCCGGCACCGTGGATGTCTAGACAAGTTCAAATGGCGATGAGAAGACGGGACCGGGCTTTTCGTGTCTTCAAAAAAGACCGGTCTGAGTCTCATTGGTCTGCTTTCAAGGTGGCAAGAAATCGATGCAACCAGATGGTACGGATAGCGAAACGCCGCTATATCCATGAAAACTTATCCAATTCTTCTCCGGCTAATATGTGGAAATTTATTCGTTCTCTTGGTATATGTAAACCACTGGAAATGGACTGCAGTCTACCTCTTACTTTAGACAACATTAACAAATTCTTTGTAACGACCGCAGCATTAGATGCCTCCATTAAAGGTCAAACAATAAATTCGATCTCGAGTATGTCACCACCGACGGTTCCAGCATTCCAGCTGACACCTGTGTCGCAGGTGGAAGTTAGAAAATATATTTTAAAAATTAATTCAAAGGCGGTCGGTTGTGACACTATCAGTAGAGGTATGATTGTACCTGTGCTTGACACTATCCTGCCCATCATCACTCACATAGTTAACTTTTCTCTCTCCTCTGGTGAATATCCCTCTATTTGGAAAAAGGCGTTTGTTCGACCTCTTCCCAAAGTTCCTAATCCAATGCTTCCTTCTCACTTTCGCCCAATCTCGATTCTTCCATTCCTCTCTAAAGTTTTGGAAGCCTGTGTACATAAGCAACTTTCCTCCTTTGTTAGCCATCATAACCTGCTGAGTAGATATCAGTCCGGTTTTCGTTCCGGTCATAGTACCACTACAACTCTGATCAAAGTCGCTGACGATATTCGTCTTGGTATGGATAGTAGGCGGATCACTGTAGTGGTACTGATTGACTTTTCCAATGCTTTCAACACAGTCAACCACGAAATACTCCTTTCCATCCTATCCCATCTTAAATTTGCCTCAACTGCCATGAAGTGGTTTACATCATATCTTCGCGATCGCCAGCAGTCAGTGCGGCTCGGGCAAGAGTGCTCCGAGTGGGCTGATCTTGGTGCTGGTGTTCCGCAAGGCGGTATACTTTCCCCGTTACTGTTTTCGTTGTTTATCAACTCCATCACTTCTGTAATTGATTGTCCGTACCATCTGTATGCAGACGATCTACAATTGTACGTTCAGGCTAGCATCGGTGAACTTACTGGTGCAGTAGACACTGTTAACCGTAACCTGGAAGCGATTAAGAATTGGTCACATTTGCATGGAATAGCCGTCAATCCTTCCAAGTGTCAGGCGATTGTAGTGGGTAGTTCGAGACTATTAACTAGAATAGATTACTCGGACCTACCCAAAATCGTCTACAATAATTCTACTATCCCGTTCAAAGATACCGTAAAAAACCTAGGTTTGCAGATTGATAGTAGTATGAGTTGGCGTCCACAGATCACTGAAATCAGTCGGAAAGTCAACATGACGCTACGGTCACTCTACCGCTTGAAAAACTTTCTCCCTTTCAGAACGAAGGTTTTGCTTATACATAGTCTTGTTCTTCCCACTCTTGATTATGCAGATGTGTCGTATCCAGATCTAACCGAAGAACTTCTGGATAAGCTAGAGCGCCTACTTAACAATTGTATCAGATTTATTTTCAACCTTCGTAAATACGATCACGTCTCTAGTTTTCGAAGCCAGCTCAAGTGGCTTACTATTCGTCAGAGGCGTAACTCTAGAATTCTGTTGGTCCTGTATTCTATATTACACGATCCAACTTCTCCTTCTTACTTAAAGGAAAACTTTCGATACGTCTGTTCAAATCATGACAGATGTCTACGCTCCAATAGTAATCTTAAGCTCGACATTCCTCTGCATAGAAGCGGTTTCTTTCGACACTCCTTTACTATTCAGGCAATATTACTCTGGAACGCCCTACCTGAAAATATCAGAAAAGCTCC
>DWTO01004721.1:0-11290 GCA_018244755.1 Jemadia pseudognetus
AGGAATGCAGAACACTCCCACGTGTCACCGGTTACGTTTACGTCCCATTATGGAATAGGTGGTGAGCCTATCGTTAATGCGTTATGACATTATGTCAAAAGCTGGTTAGTAGATGAAAAAATTGATTCTTATCAGGCGATTGTTGTTTTTATTAATATAATTTTCTTCGCATCAATATTACATAAATAAGTAATGTATGACGTATAGTATGAATAGTACGGTACATGCAAATTACCCAGCACCTACCTATTTAAAAGTACGAGAAAGCACTTCGAAACATTTACCTATAAATATAGCCTGCGCGCTCACCGCCATATATGTATTACAATGCGAGTACTCACTCTCTTTCATTTCCAGGGTATACTTTAAAGCGTTTTTGGTTTTAAAAAATGACGGGTATAATATGATTAGAGATTTCAGACGCGTATAATTAAATGTAGTTACAGATGTACAAATGGTTCAACTTACAGTAGGTGCTTCAGCGTAGACAATACTTGTAGCAATATTTTCGTCTTGTATTGTATTTTTAATATTGTTGGTATTAAGATTCACCTGTACAGTATCGCATCGCATACTTCTATTACAATTATAGACTCGAGTAAGATTTAAAATTATCTTAAGTTTACTTTGCCTGCCTCGTTGGTCGTGTTGCTTGCAAGTGCGACTGCCGATCGGGAGGAGGTCCTGGGTTCGAATCCGAACAAACGAAGCAAATAAAAAAAGACTCTTTAGCTTTATAATATACAAAAAAACTCTTTATAATATAATATGTATGTTTATAATACAAATTAAAAGAATATAAAACTCTTTAGCTTTATAATTATAGATTTCGATTTTCCGGTTTGAATAGCAGGATTTTTTTACTTAGCTTATGGCGTATGGACACGCATGAATTTATTCTTATACCAACCATGTTACATAAGGATTGATTTAAGTGCTTTACCAGGCTACTGGAACTTTTATAAAACAACTTAATTCATTCTCTAATATTTATTTTCACGTAATACTGAGACTGAAGAGCGGGGTTTCTCTCACCGCCCGCCCTATTGCCCGTCGACTGCCAGAGCATATAGCCGTCCCTACCCAGTTTTGTTCCTACCCTAATTTATACACCGTTATTAACTTCGCGCCTATATTCCCAGTGGTATGTAGAGGAATGTACGAAAAATCCAAAAGTACACGACCTGGGAATCGAACCCAGACGCTCTCGATCAGCAGTAACGCTTATAACAAACAACTAGGTCAACGAGACAGTCATTGTTTAATTGTTATATACAATAATTAGTGTTCAATAACGTAGAAATATATTCTATTTCATGATTTGCTATGTGGTTAAGCGTTAAATATAAATTTGTCAAACATTTTTTGATATAAAAATCTATGTAAGGAGCTACCCACTTGCCTAAAACATTTTTGCTAATTTGTAAACCCATGTTTTGCATACATTTCTAGCACCATAACTATTTCTTTAAGGCAAGTAAAACTAGTTAACTAAAATTATCATTGATAATAAGATAAAAGCTTAATTTTTGTAGCGAAACATATTATTAATATCGACTGACGATGTATATTGATAAAACTGAATTAATCAATTATAGTAATTGATACTTTGAAATAATCTGACCCTAGGGAAACATAATAGTTCAGTTTATTAATATTTGTTGTTTAAGTAAAATTGTTTGTGTATTGAATAAACGTGAACGAAGTCTCGGGTACCATCCAGTATAACATTTAAAACATATTATAAAAGGTTACCCAAAAGGTGTTCCAATCGATTACTTCATGGAGAGACAATTATCATTTAATGGTACGCCTTGCAATATTTTCTGTTTGATTTAGTTCTTCTTTACACTGTCCCGAGCAAGAATTTGTTAGAATGAACTAGAAAACATTACAACTTCGAAGTTTCACATATCAAATAATACAAGTTTAGATTAAATCCACGAAAATGTTTCTTACTGTCAACGTGGCGTGTTCAAATTGTTGATGCTGTCCATTTGAGGAAATAAAGCTTACATTCGAGAACATCGATCGATCCATTTTCGTGTCTTCTAATACAGTGTAGTAAAGAACGCATATAGTTATTCTGATACTTTTTTGAACAATTGCTATGATAAATATTATGCTGTTTATCACTTTATTCGAACGCCTTATTTAGCAATTTATAAATGTATGTTTAATGTCGTACATAAAAAAGTGTACTATAATAGAGTCGAGGTACATGCGACACGTGTTTTTTTTTAATTTGGCTTCGTATATTTTGTACACGGTTGCCGAAGAGTTTTCATTTTACTGAATAAATATTATTCCGCGTTTGAAATTAAAATCGAACACTCAACTTGCAAATCCGATACATGATTGTGCGTCGCTGGCAAAGGGTGTTAATTAAAATGGCTATTTTAGGAGAGCCATTTTAATACAGAGGGAAAATTTGTATGTGTAATTTTTACTTTAAAAGCTTTGCTATTTTTCAGTTTTATCAACTAAAATATATGAAATTTAGATACACTCATGTACATGAATTAGTTAGCAGTTACGTAAATATATTGTATTGTTCAAATTTCGAGTCAGTAGTTAACAGTTTTCGGTATTTAATTTCATGTCGCAAACGAATATTTGAACATATTATTTCAAACGGCCAAAGCAATCCAAATTTTGACATCCATAAACATTTCGTGGAAATGTTGGTTACCTGACGGTTTTATTATTATCGCACCGTTTTATAAGCATATAAATTGTAACGTCGACTTTCCATTTCATTTTATTATACCAGTTTGATCTGCGTGTACTCATTACAATTTGAAAAAAAAATTGTTGCGTCTGACACGAGGCGTGGCGGCAAATGTTAAACAGGGTAGAAAAAAATGTCACTACAAATTATTACACTAACCGATTCAGATATTTCGTGTTCATTGAACGGACAAGGTCGTTTATATTAAAACGAAATATTTTTTTGAGGAGAAACCAGTGACTACACTTATGAGAAGCTCTCGCTATCTTTCTCCGTACCAACTTTCATTATTGATATCAGACATACCTAGTCTTTAGGTTCCTGCTTTTTCCATCGGCAGATTGTTACTTATAAGAATCACATACAAGGCTACAAATACTTACATTTCTTTTAAAACTTGTTAAAAACACTTATAACCATTTAAGTAAGATTATTAATTGTATTTTTTTTTCATTAGATAAGTTACAAAGAAGATACCTTAAATTTACTGAATTAACATTTATGTAATGATAAATTCATAGACAATGACTAGAAGAATACATTAGCGACTAGAATACATAACGGAATTAGAAAAATGCACAAATTGAAGACTTCGGCTTAATTGTTATTATTTTCTATAACACCTTCATGGAATTTTATAGCTGTTAAAGTAAATCCCCATTTTTCATTCAATCAGTGAACGAAAATTACATTTGAAACAAAAATATTCATGTCGCACGATAAACTGGGTGATTCACGCATTACGTTTTCCAGTGGGTTTTTCCGTTACAATTTATTCAGGTCACAATTGCACATCTAATACATTTCTTTAAGAGTGCTACGATTTCACCCCACGCCATGGTGCGTCAGTAACTTAGCAAAAAATTCTAACTCTTGACACAGTTTTCTTTTATTACAGGTTTACAGACGGAAAAAAACCACTAAAAAACGCCTCAGACCAGTAAGACAAGTCTTAACTATATACAATATAATTTTTCTAACCATTCTATTAAATTATCGATTTGTGATATCCTGGAACATGATGCGCACAATAAAATATTCGTTTAAGTTATTGTTATTTTGTAACGTTTGAAATAGCCACAATAAGCGTGCCGATTATATCTAACTAACCATCCATCAGATTTAACAATAAAATTATTATGTTGAAAAGGTTCTCGTTTCCATTGTCGGAGCTCAGGTTCTATAGATCTCAAGAATACGGTTTTCTTGTTAAAGCATTGTAATTGGAAATTGAATCGAAGATATGGACATTGTTACTTTTCATCAATTGTTGGATCCTTTAAATAACAATCACTTAGTAACAGGAACACAAAGCAAAAATAAATCAAAGTAGCTACTGCTTGTTACTATAAGTACTACTATATAATAAGTAAATGCAATATATTACTAAAATACATTTTATTTACTATTACAATGTTAAAATACGGGGAAATTTAACTGGGCTCTGGTTATTGGTGTTAACTCTGACGCTCTAAACCAGTGATCGTGGATTCGATTCCCACCTAGGAATAAATCGTGTTTGATGAGCGCAAGTATTTGCTTAGTATCCATAAAGCAATGTCTACTTAAGGGTATATTTATATAAACTCGTACAATTATGTAAGTTACTAGCCCTCTAGTTAGCATAATAAAAGGTCTCTTGTTTCTCTTACTTTGGGTTCAAATGTATTAGTGTGGACAAGTCCCAAGATGTTATTATTCTTATTGCCAATCAGTATCTTGTAAACTAGTCCATTATCGTCCATTCGTTTGTGATCATTTAGGAACTTTTTTAATTTTCGCTTTTCAATCTTGCGAACGACATAAGAAAATGCTTTTTTAACAGCGAGTATACTTAATTACGAGTACTAATGTCCAAACAACCTGTTCACATTCAGTTTATTACGTCACAATATATGAAGCATAATTAAAAAATAAAGAAAAAATGAAGTCCTCATTTCAAAAATAATCTCTCCAAAATTCTAATTAAATCTCTTTAGTTTACGACACGCTCGAGATTGTGTTATCTGACGCTCATCTTACTTTAAGGATTATTCAGGCACAGATCAGAACGGGCACGTATGTACATAAAATGTGTTAAGCTCTTCTTAAAATGGGCATCAAATTAATCGTGGGTATTCAAATGGTGCTTACATAAATAATGGATGTGATCGAAGCACGTGTCAGTAACCGAGCACCTAAAACATGAATATTAATGGGTTGTATAATATCTCTAATAACCAAGTAATATAATTTCACTCGAATATGAAAATCAGATAAGAGTTCGGGGTTGTAATATATATATATATTGCACACGTTACTTATGATATATCGTGCTTACTAATAATACGCCCAGTTAAAAAATGTTGGGTTGTAAGTTTAATTAAACAAGTCGTGCGGGGTGCAAGTCAAGTGTTTGAATGTTTCTATGGGTTGTGAACGAAAATTGCCTTTGTGTAGCCTTTGTGAAATGTGCTTTCACTGTGCGCCTTTAAGATATTCCATTATTCTCAAGGATTGCAATGAAGTATAGTTAAGGGCGCATATTCAACGACTGTCTTTGTTAAGAACAGGTACGAAACCTAATTGGTCGTACCGAAAGGTATCATTGTAAATTTTTCATATTAAGAATGGTTTATAAACAAGCCGACTGGTATTATGAATGATATTATACACTGTGAATAGCTCTACAGATAACCAGATCATATATAAGGACTCATAGACTGGCACCTGGATTGGTTATTGACGATTGATTAACCGCATAGTCCTCCTACTAAGACGAGTCTTAATCGTGACCACATTTGCGTGTGTCTATTGTCACACAACTTTCATTATGTTCTTGATTCTCGTGCATAGTGGAATATAAAATGAGTTAGATTTAAACTTCGAACACTTAGAATTAGGCTAAGCGCCAGACTGCCATCGGCTTGTAACCGGAGTCTCGTTCGGACCGGAGTCATGTTCACTGCGTGATGTAAAGGTTTGAGCTTCTGGACTAAAGCTTGGAGGCCTTTACATGCAATAGCAACGTGTTTATGTATATATTATTGTTCACCTTGAATTAGTGAAACGATAGTAACAATACGTGCAATATACTCGAACACGAACGCAAATTCTAACTGAGCCACATCGTCAGGCAAATATGATGTATCGATAACCTTTCATAATACTTAACCCGGTGCCATATTGACCCAAGGCGATTTAAAAAGGATGTATCTATGAATGTTTATACATACGTACAAATCTGTGATCAATTTTATACGCCAATAATGCACTTTGTATCGTTTAATATCTCGAGATGTAATAATCGCTTGCTTGATTCGCTAAAGTACCTACTTAGTACCCGTGCAATGAAGTCATGTTAAATCAACGCATCGAGTTACAAATTACAGACATTTAATTAATCGTTCATTCATTCGTTTATTAATCTTTTGTTGTTTTTTGAAATTCTGACATAAATGGCCCAGATACAAATAATCAAGGAGAATTATGTCGGTGTTACAGTAATTAAGGGCAAAACAATATTGATTCCTGTAGTTATTTAGACTACAACAACGCTAAAAATTAAACAGCTGATTTTGTTATCGACCTTAACTTATAATATTTGAAGGTTTTACGTTAGATTTCATCACATTTTAATAGATTCCTTGTTTATCATTGGGGTGTTAATTAAAATAAAGGCAACTCCTTTATCTTGTGGTATTTCATAGTAAATATTCTGATTGTACCTACCTACTTACGTGAAGTGATTTCCGCTTAATTAATTTCATGCGATCACAAAGGTCAATTAAGGCCAGATCAACTTTAAATCACCTATAAGATAAAAAAAAATACACTCATATAATTATTACATTGATCGAAATATTTTTCCTAAAAATATTCGAATACAAATAGTTATGTTAAATAGGTAACTTCGGAAGTGATAGAAACCAGAATAAGTTGCTGAACACAGACATCTCAAGAGTACTGTGAAACATGGAAATAGAACCACTCGCAAGTCCCTCGGGTATTTCCGTGTTCTGCTCAAGTATTTATATTCTGACGTTAGGACAAGTTGTATTACAGTAATACTGAAGCGAAATATTTTATTACAAACTTAACTTTGTGCTTAATAGGTAACTGTTTTTATTACACATTTTGTTAGTAATCTATGTATATTAAATAACAATTATTGTACTCATATTGCCTGGTGGCAGACAACTGGGGGCCCTCCTTGTGGTTCCTTGTCGATTCAATATGAATTGTCCTTTGTATTGATAATAATTTGTTTTTATAATAGAGTACTATCCTTATGAATTACTACTACGAGCAGAAAAGTCTCGTCCTATTAATACTTATTATTACTGCAGTATAATGATGGCAGTGATTCTTTACGTTGTCAACAGTTCAATGAGCAGCTTTAGTGAACCGTGTATGTCACATTGAGATCTTAATGGCAATTAGAGTGACATTATACCTACTTGAATATAAGTAACAATAATTATCTCATTTTTGTAAAAAGTAAGTACTAGGTGGGACCGAAAAACAGGGCCATTATAGGTTAATTAAGCGCAGTTGGCTGAAAATGACGTTATTTACTAAAGCTGCACTGTGCCAAATATCCTCCGAGTAAAGGCAGTGTAGTTGGCACATTTTCGGTACAGCCCGTAAACTTTGTTAGAATATATAAGAATATCACACTCGAGTGCATAGCGCTGTATCGTGAGTTGGCAACAAGCCTACTAGTCTTCATAAGTGATGCTGATGACGTACTGGTCTGGTATAAATAAACAAACAGCGGCATCTAACGACCACCAACGAAACTACCACAAATTACCCAATTCACTATGCGATGTGACATCATACTAAAAATGATTATAATGTTATTATAAAACTAAAATTGTTGTGATATTCTACTTAATCACTAAATAGGGTTAATATCAGTAGCCCTCGGTTGAAATTTGTAAAATTATGGAAGGCGTGACGAAATAAATACTTGCATCGATAACCGCTAGTGGAAAGATTTCTTTAGTATTTTCATAGTAAATAACCAAGCGATTATGAATGGTTGTTGCTATCATTACGAGGGTATGGGAGTCGGTTCAATATCCAAAAACATGACTATGTGTTTTAAGTTTTCTTTTAAGACCTTCTCTGTAAATTCTGACATTCTGCACCCGTTAAACATGGTTCAGTTTCGGTAAGTGACTTTAAAGAAAAACTAATTAACATGCCTCTCCTTTGCTTATAAATCATAAAACAATGTAAGTAGTTGTACGGATACCGTTACTTACCGGCACAAAAGAAATTTCTTTTGAAACTAAACTCTGAAACCACATTTTTCATAACAGTGAAGACAGGTGATATAATGTATCATAGGGGTTAAGCTCGCTGCGTTCGCTAGTCGCATTGCGGTGCATAGCCTATAACTTTGTAAATATCCAGGTTCGAGTTTCGCCATAAATATTCCTTTCCGAACAGGCAGAAGCATATTCGAAATATTCTTCATAGCGATTTATTGCGCTATATCGATATTGATCAATTGCTTAGACATTGTCACCATCTCTATTGTAGTCTAACATTTGTATTGTGCTGCTGAACAATTGAAAACATAGAAAAGACAGATATGATAAAATAATATCAAATGAAACATAATATTAGTAATATTATTCTCTATTGTCAACGCATCGTTACAGTGTTATTAATATTTCACTCTTATTCTAGAAAAGTAGACTTGAAAACATTCCCCAAGGACAGAATTCAATAAAATATTTGCTGCTTTACTTACTATTGGAATTTTTTCCCTCTTTGAATTCTAAATGGTGAAACGAAATCAATTTTATCTTAAACCTCGAGACTGGTTATAACTATTTTTGCAATCTAAATTTTACAAACTATAATCGTTTTTAAAACGGACGCTGTCATACTGTATTTGTATAATAACATTTGTACTACATATAATTCCATTTAAAAAAGTAGACACGTTGGCGAAGAGAGAGCTTGTAGGGTTCGGAACCCAGCGTTCTGTGGACTGAACCTACCCCGTATCTACATGTACTTCTAGTTCCAGTAAAATTTTATTAAAAATCATCTTCAAACATTGATCTTTAAATTTACTTTAGTTATTAGATTTTTAAACGTTATTTGATTTTCGTTTGAGAAATAAAATTTGATATTAATCGAAATATTTGTTTTGCGTCTTTATAACAAACTGGAATCATTCCATAGCTATAGTATTAATGTTTAGGATATTTGAATGACTGCATTTTTTAATAAAACAAATTGTACAAGCTTAAAACTACAAAAAATACTGTAACCAATACAGACTTAATAAGCTTTCTCCTTCGAAGGCAATATGAATGCTAAAATTGGCATAAGCTTTGACGTTCGCCTTTATTTTAAAAACCTTAATTCTAACTCTATGGCGCATTAAAGATTTACTCGTAATGCCAACATAATAATTCGTTCATACTATCAACATACATATTATATACAATGCATTTAGGTATATATTATAGTTTTATATGCCCACTTATTTTAGATCCCTTACGGGGATGGCAGAAGGTACATGTTGTCAAATAACATTATTTTATCACCTTGAAATATTTCTTTTACATTCACCGCTTTCTACAGAGATGCGCGCCGGTTTCGGTGATACGTCATCTCTCCTAGACCTCCACTGAACTGTCGCGCCATACATTGTTATTCCTGTCTCTACGGTAATGGATACGTAGAATACATAATGTGTAAACATAATGGAAATGTGAAGTACCTAATGTTTCAGGCAAGTACTGATAGGTGCATATTAGATACGCAGAGACCCTATTCTTATTTATAGTAAAATTAAAATATGTATAGAATTGATACTTATCTATTTCGGTGAAATTATTACACAGCATTGCTTCTCGTATGCTAAGTAAAACTCCCTTATGCTTACACACAGATATAAATATTATAAATAAATATAAGATATCTTTAAGTTCAACTAGCGGTAGAATATATTCACAGCACGCCAGCAAAACGCTCCCATAAAATCGAGTTTACGTAACTACTTATGGATTTATCCCGATAGCACGAATCTCCTTTGAAATATTAATGAGCCGAGATATAGCAAGTAAACCATCCTGCGTCTATTCAGGATAAGTTTTGCTTAGATTATTTTCTTATTTTTTATTACACGATAAGTTTGCGTTTGGTAACGAGACTGTCTGATGATAAGGACATTGGGTCCTGAGGTGGTAAAAGCATGGCCATCCACGATTTGAAGAGTCCTGGGATACGCGTGTATGTTGTTGTAAGGGACATAAATATCTCTTTTATCCTATTTAAATCACTGTACATACAATTTTTCCTCTCTTTTCACCTTTTATGATATTATAATACGCTTTTCTGCAGCTTAAATATTTATTTCTGTAAGGTGGTCTAATACTGGTATGATCTAGGATTTCATTGTTAATATTCTCTTTGTGAATTTTGTAGTTATAATTTATTTTCCAACGTTTATATAGAAATTACATGCAATCGCCTAATATTTACGTTAATATGTAATTACGACATTAATAATTGCATATCTGTAAAAAAATACTGGTAAATAGGATAGGAATAGGATAGAATAGTAACAAGATAGGATATTCCCGACAGATTTTGGTCGTCGCAGTGTTGCATATAGATTTGATGCTAATTTTACGATCTGACGTTTCTCCGGCCACAAACATACTTCGAAATGTTTGTATTTCTTATTATACATACCATCACTAACTGCGCAGGAACAAACTGTAGCTTCCAAGTTTTTATTAGGGGGCAATATCGTGTTCATTTCAAAATTATTAGGTTTTATACTTGTAACTAATACTTAAGTAATGAAATTAATGTGAGCTACATTAATTAAAATATGTATATATTTTGATAGTATTAAATTATTTTTGATATTCTCTTCCGTCTTAAACGAAGAACTACTTTGAAGACTAATATATAAAATCTCGAATGAGAGATCAATCAAACATATGGTGGTGTATCAAAAAAATGGAACAGCTGTAAAATTTATACATCAGATTAATTCGACATGTTTTAAATTTAACAGTCAATTTTGCATGCACGCCATGTACGGGCGCCATGTTTGTCTGCTGAGCAGAGGGTTCCCAGTTTGGCTCTAGTCTCGGCAAGATCTAAATAATATATTTAGATATCGTCTGCGGATTTCGTGTGATTACAATTTTCGTAAGGAATCCTACAATGTAGATAAACTTAATGCGGACATTCTACATGTGTTGAACTTTTCTGAAACCCGGAAAACAATGAGATATTTCACTTTTTATTTATCTACTTATTTGCGTGTCAATCTTACGTGATAACCAAATCACTCATTAGGTTGCAATGACGGTGTGCACGAAATAACTTTGTTGCTGTGCTGTTAACAAAAGTAGTTTTTATCAAAACAATTGATATTTTATATATTTTAACTGGACAATTTAGGTAAACAATATATTTGATGATAATACATACATACATATCCCACGCCAGGTCACTTGCGGGGTAGGCAGAGAGCACCGAGTGCCAAATAGCTCTACCCTTACATACCTGCCGCGCCTCCTCCACATTCAT
>DWTO01004722.1:0-11290 GCA_018244755.1 Jemadia pseudognetus
TACATACATACATATCATCACGCCAGGTCCCTTGCGGGGTAGGCAGAGAGCACCGAGTGCCAAATAGCTCTATCCATTTTAAAATAATTAAATAGAATGTAATAGATGTCCAATTTCTCAAAGTAATTAGCCCTACTTGTTCGTATTTAATTGAAATAATAACTGAGGTGTTAATCAAACGATTCCCTGAATCTAATTACAATATTCCTATCACGCAGGAAAGATTAGATATGATTGTGCATTAGCCGTTTGCCCATTCTAGTCCGGTGCGAGTGGAGGGTGCCACTGTTAATTGATCAACTCGTATGCGCGTGAGTTTTCGATGTGTCACTCGACGTCGTTTGACATTAAACTCTGATGAAACGGCTGGAATCAACGTCATTAATAAAACACACAGCTTATTCAGTATTCCGAACGATCGAACCCCGCTAGCTACCAACCGTGGCTCCTTTATAGGCGCCTCGTTATATTTTTTCGGCGCACACGATCATTATTATTAGTATTTTTAACGATAAACGCTTCGAGAATATTCCGAACGTAAATGACTTCATCGCGGGCGACGGCGGCCAGTTTATGTGAAACTGACGGAGCTCATGTATTATTAAAGAGACACTTAGCACCGAAACGAGGTCGCATATGTGAACGTGCCAGCTACCTGAAATTATACTATCCAGTTCTTCGGTTTATAGAGTTTTGCATTATATTAACTTGATGATAATTTTTTTGCTTTAGAGTTGAATTTTGCGTTTTTTCATTGATATTGTAATGTTTATTCGCATTATTACTCATACAAAGAGTTAGTATTCCTGACCACTAAACATGATTTGTAGATTCCTACGCAGGAAAGTTCTCGTGCATAGAATTTAATACACGAGTAATTGTAAGTAATAAACATCCATAGACAGGATAGTAGTATAAGGCTTGGTGGAAGGCACTCGAGAGAAACTCGGGAGAAACCCAATGCGATGGACGGTCCAAATAAGCAAGGTTCCGGATAGTCCCCTTGCGACGAATGCAAAAGGAAGGCCTCCATCAGTCAGGACCATTTCTGACTGATGGACGGTTTCGTGTGGACGTGGCCATCATAGTCGGACACTGTCCAGAATGCTCTACCATCTAGAGTAGTTTAGAACGCAACCACTTAGAAGAAATAAACTCTAAAAATAGGTGAAAAGTCCTTCACATGTATAGTTTCTAAGACTAAATAACGTAACTGATGAAACTTGGGTGTGTACTACACTCTTCTGCGTACCTCTTCGGGCATCATAGGTGCTATGGTACGTTTTTTAAATTTTTTCTTATTTAAAAAAAATCCTGTGTTGCTTGTTACCAGTGTGCAAATATTCCCAATCGTCGTACGACACGTTTTCACTAGACCGTCTGTGTGTACGACTGTTAAATCGTGGAACGTTTTTATTTGAGATAGATTTATTTTTTGTTAGCAGTCGTGCTTGTTTTGCCGCGTCTCTTGACTTGTCTCACTCGTGGCTGTTAGCTGCGAACAGACATCTTAACGGTATCTATGCTTTGAGATATGTTTGTTAAACGTTGAAATAGAAGAAATCTGTTAATTAATAAAAAACGGGTTATCGCCATGCAATAAATCACTGTATTACCGTTTTGCTACGGCTTGAATCAATTGAATCGTAAAATTTATATTTCATTAAACAGTAATAGATGTAGTCATTGATAGTGGTGATTAAAAATAAACTGCTATCCCTATAATTTACGGAGCTGAATCTACCAAGAATTTGTTTATAGTATGGCGTATTATAATCTCTTTTTTGTAAAAGGGATCATAATACGCCATACTTGCTTGCTTGTGCAAGGGAGTAAAAATAAAACTCAGTAAGTATTGCTTCAAAGTTTATATGCTATGAAATTTGTGTAATCGGACCAAGTGTATAATTCATTGTGAATTGGTCTTGGACTTTAGGCTTTAAATAAGGCTTTGAATAAGGTTTGAAACTTACGTCATATTGTACTTTTAGAAAATGGCCCTTGTCTGTTAACATTGCTGAAATGTACCAAGTTTGACTTTTCTACGATTTTGAACTACTAACATGCTTGGAACAAATATTTAGAGAAATGTTTCAGTGATTATCCGTTACATAAACTTTGTATATGTAACAGTAAAATGAAAAAGGTAAACAAACCTACCCAACTTATTTTTCTTCGCTATTAACATTCGGCGCTCAACACATTATTTGCGAGCGTTCTTGTAGTTTCTAGTCGAATGTTCTCCAACAAACGTTGGCTGTGTATTTTGTTGTGGGCATTAAACAAATTCTACTCATGTTTACATCGCAAGCGCGATCAGTAAACATTGACTCGTTGGATCTGTTCGGCGTTGGGGCTTTCGTCATTGACTCTGCTTCTCGTTCCGTTGAAGGTAATTTTAACTGATGTACGAGGGCAGAGGCAAAGAAATAAATAAACAATTTTACTCTTGAGATAGCAACGCACCGTTTCCTCCTATACACGTGCGTTATTTTGATTAACTTTCACTCATTACCTATTTGTATTGGCCCACACAAGTTCTTCTTTATCGTGTATTTGAATCAAACTAAATATAGATTCATGAATTTGATTTTTCGAGTCTCATTATCAACGAACATCAAAGTGATTTAGTGATATTAGGGCGTTAAATGCTAGTTCAATAAATGTATTCCCCTTCAGAGACATTTGTCACGTCATCAGCAGTCAACTAGGGGACGTAAACTTTCTTAATCTGCGTCCTTTTTGTACAGTAATCATCATTTTAGGGATTGCAAAGTTTATGTTAATAAATGGATAAGGTAACTTAATTATACTTTAATTTTGTTCGTTAATGATTTAATTGTCTAATGTGAACATTTTTTTATCATTCTTTCTGTTTAAATTGTGTGCACATGCACATACATATTTGACATCATACTCACTACAACTTTCCTCGGCGTCTTTGCCTTTTTGTTCTCGAAATTGGAAATACATTAAGTGTAGCGAAATACGAATTCGATTCATTCGCCGCGGATCATACGTAACAGCATTACTACTTGCACAGGTTCGAGTTCCTTTTTCATTTTGGCCGTTTCAATCACACCGCCGGAGAGTGCTTACTTTTAAAACCATTACACTTGGCGTACACGAAACTATTGCGATTGTTCAGTATCAGTAGGTTAGCCTTTACCCGGTCTCCCCTGACGGAAAGCAAAGACGTGGCCTAAGGAATAGCATTAGTGCATAATAAAAGTACGTATTAACTTGTTTTTGAAGAGTTATCTACCGTCGTTTCCACCGGTTAAAAAAAATTCCACGCTCGCGTATTGCAAGTGCTATTTTACAATTGGGGCAAAGGAAACACGTCGGTGCGGTCTCAATTGGAGTCGTTTTAGCTATCCTGCCGGTGTAATGGTGGCGACGTGTTGATAACGCTCCGCCGGCGAGCGTGCTGCGTGAGGAAGGAAGACGATCTTTATGATGGGCGTGACTGAAATACACCTACGTACAGCCAACGTGGCGTCGTGCGAAAATGTATGCAGTCAAGATGTGTACATTTTTAATGGTCGTTCGCGTTGGTTTTATATCGCTACGATGTGGTTTTAAATGTTAACTGTGCAGTTTTACAACGGCCTTTCGGTGCTAAATTGAATTTGTAATACCTTCTTCAATATACATGGGACATAAGAGGGATGTTTAATATAATGTATGTATGTAACTGATCAGCTTTGTTGCTCAATATGGTCACGGTTTCATGTAAGGTACAGAATTAAAAGGATTGCTAGTGCGATGAAATTGCACCGAGGGCTTTTACAGTAAGAATCAGCACGTGTAACATAAAAACAGCGCGATCACGATTCAGAGATTTATATAGCTTTCCACGATTGTTATAGTGGCCGAACTCTCAAACAAGGTATCGAGAATGGGGGGGCCCTTAAACAAACGTGACGATTAAATCCATCGGTTTTCGCTTTAAAGAGGTGTGGCAACTGTCACCTCCCTAAATGGAGAGAAATGCGACTCTGCGTGGGTGAGTGACCAGCGACATGTGACCTTTCGCACCATATGCAGCCGATGGTAGCGATTACGGCGCAGTTATCTCATATTCGCTTTGGCATTTCGTGTCCCTCGACGGTGTCCCGTCCCTATTCGCCATAAGTTGAGAGTTTGTTGCGGGCAAGGAGTTCGAAAGTTGACTTTAGAAAGCAATAATCGTGTTATTTTGTGTACACGTATACCACTTCGTTATGGTTTTAAATAAGGATCGTGAAAGACATATAATTGTATAACTTTTAAATTCAGAGCGAAAGAAAACACATACATACGCAAGACACAATACTCGACATAGCTATCAGTTCGCTCATCGCACGGAGTGACGCTGAGTAATATCTGGACTTGCCTCAGAACACGTTACGTAAGCGTGTATCATATTTGTGCTACATTCCTCATGGCAATCTGTATTCCGTTAGAGTGCAAATTGAATACTAAGAAGGCCCTAACTGCTGGATTCTTCCTAGAAGCGTATAGGTTCAAAGAGAGGATCGGCACAAGTTGAGAGTAAGACGTTCAGGTGTATTGTTTTATGGAAACTGACGCATTATAGGAATGTGTCATTGACTGGTGATGGATGTGGAATCACATATGATCTACATCTGTACAATGGACCAACAATATAGACGGAATAAAAATTACGTAGTGTACAACAAAATGTACGTTTTAAGCAAGAAGCGAGCGGGTTGAATTGAAATTGGAAAAGTTTTAAAAATACAAAAGAACCATAATGCAACAAACTAGCTTTACGAAAGTGAATCATTCGTATAGCTTTTGAACTAGTTTTTCTTGCGTCATTTGTTAGGTTTTCTCTCCATGTTTTTTTTGTTCAAAGCATAATGTTTATAAATGGGGCGCGTCATAAATAAAAAGTTTATTACCTCTAGTCACATTCACACACGCAGATAATGTTTTAATATTAGCTGTGTAGGTACGTAGGTACGTACGATACAATGGCGCCGGTCTGTTTGCGCAACTCGCGATTCTATTGTTGGAATACACTTGGACTCACCTGGATGAAACTTTTGCGTATTCATATTAGTTTTTGAACGGCTCGCCGTTGTAAATGTGGAGTTTTGTTCTATACGTATATTGTGTTTTGTGTTACTTGTAAACTCAGAAGTTTACAAGTACTACAGTAAACTACAGAGTTTATTGGAGTTTTATGGATGTTATACGACCGAGTTAGAAATGTATACTAGTTTGATTTCAACGAAACACCTTAACATTATCATGTTTATACTGATTTTCAAAATGTTTTTATGCTTTAGAATTTCACGGAATGATACCAATGGAAAATTACACACGCATTTATATGTGATACGACCTTCGATTAAAATAATATTCCACTAAATAGATCTCTTGCAATTCGTTGTCTTATTGGTCTTGGAACACAATGTTTGAATGCCTACCATGTACTTATCCTCATTACTATATACTATGCGCGTTCCGTTATGCCGGCTTATACCATTATGTACAATCGCCATAAAACGCCCACTAATGCCCCGCGTGATGCGACTCAATCACTTATCAATTTATTAAATTATTTTAACAGTAAACCTTATCATCTACACGGAGTGGTCATCTGAAAAAGTATAGATTTCCCAATGCCAAAGATTGTAATATGTTAATATTAAATTTAGTAATAATAATATCTTGGGACATCTCCATTCATAAATTCGATTTAAGTGTTCCAAAATATCCGACTTTTTTGCAAGATTGAAAATAATTCAAGTCTTACCAAATCAAAAACACCTATGTGGTAATTTATAAATTAAAATTAACAAACGTATAAAATATGAAAATAAAAATATTAGTTTTTGTGATTGTGAAAATAAAAAAATTACCATTTCAACGATTGGTGATTCCGATATCGGGAATCGAGCCTCCTGCTCCTGGATGAGAGCCAAGCATCCTAGCGACTAGATCATATCGAAAAACACTACACTAACATTGACAATTGTAGCCTGTTTCATATTATTGTTCTAAATTTAGATCTTGAGTTACATTTTTAGATGTGATATATGAATCCGTTGACGTCACAATACAGTAGAAATAGAATTCATGGCTGAGTTTATGTCTTGTTCACTGTCAACTTCCTCCCATGAGCACTCATAATATGAATACAAGCGACATATTTGTTACGTTAAGAGATAAGTGTCGGTGTATTAAAGTATGAAGATCTCCTTTCCTATACTAGCGCCTATCTATGACCCAGTGAGATAACACTTGCAAATGGCCTGCGATGTTATGGATAAATTTTATTACTCTACTTGTCTCGCTCACTCTACTTCTGCTAGCCAACGTGAAACAAGGACGACGCTATTACATTACACTTCACACCAATCCCTTTTTATCTGATCGTTGTTTATAATATTTTTTTCTTTACTCCGCAGGTAAAGGTCGGGGTGTGGCTGTACTTTGAAGGTTTGGAGTTATTATTAAAGTTGTGTTTAGCACTTAAATAGTAATAGAGCTTTAAAGAAACGTTAGTGAATATTGTTTGTGTACGATATTAATAAAACGAATTCCATTATGAATGCGGTGGACGCTATGGCCACTGTTGCGCTTATAGCTGCTAATAAACCGAGTGTTAGTTTTTTTGCTTTGAAGGATAGACAAATAGTTACAGTTGAGACGACATGTCAATTAATCATAGAATTATTGAATATTATTTAAAGTCAGAGAGCTGTTTACGTACATATTGAGTTTTGTTGTTATTCTCAAAAGTAAACAAAGTCAGACATTACGCAGACGAGAATGTATGACGACTGATGACTATAAAACGCGCGTTAGAAGTCTCCCTGGACGATATTCTGCGAAAATCTATACTTTCTGCCTATCCTTATTGAAATCACGTGGTCAGGGAATGTATTATTACTCCGCCACAAGACGGACGCAGAATTGTATTATTAAATTATTATACAATAAATATTTACACGATACCGATCTGTGGGCGGTTATTTTCAGTTGCAACTTTGCGCTTCGTTGTATTGTTGTGTCGTACCTATGTAACTCACTTCCGGGGTTAGTGTTGGTGACGCGGGGACGGGTCTATTTTGAATTGTTTACAAGTCATTCGCGGTGCGACGTGGCCCGACAATGCGACTAACACTGTAATGAGAGTGGAATGCCCTTGTTGTGAGGGATTCGAATTGAAACAGCCGACCCAACAACTTGATGTACCTATGTTGCGAAATTGTATTATGATTATGTCGGACATTAGTGCGATCGTGTTTTACTTTAAACAAAATGACAGTTCAATATAATATGTATACTTATAAAGTATTGGACTAGAATAGTGACTTATTTCGGGTGTCTCGGATCTCAAGCATATTGTGTATGTCGAATAATACGAAATTATGTGCGTTTAAGGATTAGGTTCGTGTCCTTTGTGTTCGTGTGTTTATCTGTATACAGTACTCAATCGTTATTCCAGATCACAAAGGGGTCAAATTATGTTTTTTTTTCTTTGTTTTATTCCCACCGTTCATTATTTTGAACCGTTCACCCATTGTTATACGGCGTAGGGTGTAATGCCCCTTTACACCCTTGTAGGCAGAATTACTCGTTCTTTGAAATAGTGTCGCGGTCGTTGCGCTGACTGTACGCCGTACGGTCATTGTTCCAACTGGTGGCCGCGGCTGTCGTAAAGTTATTTAAAAACGGAAAGGATTTACAGCAGATGTTATGGTAACGGACTTTTTATTGTACTTTATACAGCAATATTGTGTTATTTACTATATTTTCATAAATATGATGAATGAACGTAAGCTCGCGACTGTATTAAGGTCCCCTAAGAGGTAGGCAAAGAAATGTAGTACACACTCACGTTTTACTTGTTACGTTTACGTTTATATGGAATAAGTGGTGAGTCTATTGCCATACGCTGACCACGTTCAGACTTCGAGCCACTACTACAAAATCTAAATTAGAAAAATCGCGTTAGGTATCAAATTTAATTTTTTTTCAAACATACATACGTATATATCCTCACGCCAGGTCTCTTACGGGGTAGGTAGAGAGCACCGAGTGCCAAACAGCTGTATCCTTACAGATCTGCCGCACCTCCTCCACATTCATCATTCTCTTCATATATGCACGCCGGTTTTTTTCGGTGCTATAGTAGTGTAAATACTTGTATCGCTTTGGTCACCCGATCATAGATGGCGCTGCGAAACAATTATTGATTATTCAAAAGCAAAATCTTAGTTTTGTATTACCTACTTAATGTTTTGAAGTTTTCATGGTGTAATGTAATAAAAATTAAAGAAAAATGTACACTTAAAAAAAATATAAAACTTATTTCCGATACCGGGAATCGAACCCGAGCCTCCTGGGTGAGAGCCAGGTATCCTAGCCACTAGACCATATCGGATCGTATGTAGATGAAGAAACAACATGACTGTATGAAATTCTTATTTACGTAACACAGTCACAAAATTTAATACAAATTGATATGACCCTAATGTTGTTTTATGCTGTAACGTTAGTATGTTCCAAATGTGTCGTTTATGAAAATAATACAACTGTGCATGAGATCATACAGGAAGCTGTGAGTGGATGAACACGCGCTCAATTATACGTGTGTCGGTGATGATAATCGCGCTATTTCCCAATTTATTTGGCTTACAAGGTTTTTTTGTGAAATGGACTTGTCGGAATTTTCGAAATCTTATATTTATCAATATTTATTTTCACACAAGAACAGGCACAGTTCAGTTATGTCAGTGCATATTAGCAATTAAAATTTTTGTAAAATTGAGTATTTAAATGGGTCAAAAAAATATATTAAGTTGAAACCACTACCCCTACAAAAGACATGCAAATACAATACGTGAATATATATAATATCACTATAGTTTACATTACATTACATTACATTAGCAACACATGTTTCGCCCCAAAACGGAACTATTCAAGCTCACGGACTCCACAAGGGTTTGTTGCAGAGTTTTTTCTATTCTATCTACTAGTGAGAATATTTTATCGGTTATAATTTCAATTATTCATATCTGATAACTAACAATTTTAAAAATTATTTTTTCCTACTGATGAGTTAATAATATACGCTAAAAGTTGGTTTGTTGTTTAATATGTTAAGGATATTTCATAAAATAACTTGTACTGTAAACGAATGTATTTCCTAATCTCACAGACAAGACGAGAGTGGGAGAGGTATCGTTAATGTTTACGGACCTTACAATTGTTACTTTGATGTAATGTCGATGTCTGTGTTCCTTAAACTATTAATAGGTATTTCCTACGACTGTTCAAAACGACAATGAATATGCTTTTTCTAAGTACCCTGTCTATCTTATGACGTAAACTCGCTTGCCATCAGGTGGCATCCCGCACACTACATACATACATATCATCACGCCGGGTCCCTTGCTGGGTAGGCAGAGAGCACCGAGTGCCAAATAGCTCTATCCTTACAGACCTGCCGCGCCTCCTCCACATTTATCATTCTCTTCATACATGAAGAATTAAATTAAATTATTAAATAAATTAAATAAAAATGTATATAAACTTGAGAACGATGTCGTTAAATTTATACATACATACTATCGTAATGATAACGGTGCCGCGCATGCGCTATGGTGTTCCAATACTACCAATTGTAACATTAGCGAATGTGATATTAATTGAACCCTTTTGATTTTTTTTTCCTTTTATTGTGAATTTTGAACCTTTTTTATGAATTGAACGCAATTGGTATCAATCTTGCACAAAGTTCTGTTACAGGGAGTTTGCGATTGTACATTGTTTGCAACATCTATTGTTATGTATTCATATTATGATAGTATATTGTTAACGACTGTGACAATAACATATGAATTCTTTATATGTACATATATTTGTGTATGCTCGTGTGTGTATATATATATTTTACAGACACCCCTCACGTCATGACTTCAATATAAGTTGTTTCTCCGCGACTTATAAAATGAAATAGCTTATCGTTCTTTTAACGTGGGAGTATATTGTATTCTTCTGTCTACCTCTTCAGGTATTACGGGCATGTTATGTTTCTTATACTTCTTCACGATTTAGCTTCTTCAAAACTGAAGATCGTGGCTCCTTTGAACGTAGACCGTTTTTACAACTAGTCATCGTTTTGTGGGGTTCCTTGAACCTGCCCTTTTTTAGTGAATCAGATTCAATATCAGAAAATAGTTTTATGCTTTACATATCATAATCTTTGAAAAAATAAGAAGTGTATAAATATTCTGTAACTATGTACCTACTTGTGTTTAAGTTTCCGAATCCCAGGTGCTTGTTTGAAGGTGATATGATGTAGATAGAAGAAGCACGTCAGTTCTGTAAGGATAGAGACATTTGGCATTCAATGCTCTCTGCTTATACCTTAAGGGACCGGTCGTGATAATTTCCTTCGATCGCGGCCACGCGTTCAGTCACCTGCAACCGCCGCCGTGCGTACACAGAAATGCTCTTAGATAAGATAGAGCAATAATGCCGTTGCATTCTCATTGCAGCACTTATACGGCATAATCGGTGTGTAGCCTTTGGTGCGGGCGAAGTGCAAGATTGGCTTCTCGCTCGGTATCTGCCTATTGTTGTGTTGTTCACGTTCCTGATGGGCTCTTTAGCTGTACTGTTTGTTAGCTTAAGTTGCTATGATCCGGTTGTCAAGTAAAGTGCTCATTTGTTAGACATGTATAGAATAAAATAAGCTGCTGATTTTTTGACCGACTAGTTAAGCGATTACTGACTAATTCCTGAGATGCAAGCTCTGGATGAAGACTAATTGTATGATTTTTCATAGGCACCTACATCTATTTACGTGTAGAGAGAATTTGCGTTTGTTTTTTAATTTACTGCTTCACACGCGAATAGAATGTAAGATAAAAACGAATCAATTCAACTCTGTTTCGAAAATATTATTACCAAAATACAAATTACTGTTTATTATTATTAATATGCTACATCATAACGAGTACCTACTAGTTTGTCTTAATTTATTGTTTTTTTTCTACTCGGCCACTGTTTCCATTGTCCGTTGACTTATGTTCTATGAATTATTACAATCTGTCAACTGTGTAGCACGTTTAACGACATACGGCGCCCAAAGTATGTTTAAAATGTACAGAAATATCTAGCAAAATAAATGTCTCGGATAATATTTTTACAAAACCGAAGCTTAGATTGTTATTATTATTATTACTGATTTATTATTTTATTATTTATTTATTATTTTTACGTAAACGTAACTGGTGAACGGTGGGAGTGTACTACA
>DWTO01004723.1:0-11287 GCA_018244755.1 Jemadia pseudognetus
ATGTAGTTTATCAGCCGTCTGGTTACCATACCACAAGCTCTCTTGATGCTTACTTTGGGATCAGATGGCCGTGTGTGATGTCCCGAGATATTATTATTAATTATAACAAAAAATACACAACATTATTTTTGGAAATATAATAATTAAAAAAATAGTCAAAGTACTTTCATAGCGATCAGAAGTAATTCTCTAAAGAAATTACAAAATAAACAGTCCAAGATTTACATACGTTAAATGTATTCATAAAACTCACCGGGGTAATACCTTCCGTTTATGACCAAACCGTGTTCCTTAGGATGGACTGAATTCAAAATATTTATATTTATGTATCAAACGGATAATCGTCTTCTTCGTCTACTTCTCCGTCTTCTTCCTGTATAACTTCCAGTCCGTCCTGATCGACGCGTTCTCTTTGCCTTTGAGGTTGTGCAAACGATACATTGTTGTTACCCCCGTTTTCCCCGACACGGGACCGAATCCTGTCCTCATCTAGTCGTATTACTTGGACGATGTCCTCGACGCAACAGTCGATTCGAGTTATAGCATCAGCCAAATGATTTTGTAACGCGCTGAAAAAAAATATTGATGTAACGAATGGCTAATACTAATACTGATGCAGTGATGGCTTAATGGCATAGAATTTAACCTCCCTCTCTAAGGGTCCTGGGTTCAAATAACGGTGCGTACCTACCTATAAAAAAGTGCCTTTTATAAATATTTAGATATAACTCGGTTTAAAAGGAAAATATTGTGATGAAGTCTACATACCATGAAATTGTGTGTAATGATTAAGGCTTTTGACATTTGTATATTTGCACTTGACCACTGTGGCGGATAATGGCCTGAACCCTTTTCGCTGTGAGAGGAAATCAGGGTCTCACAGTGGATATACGAAAGGCTTGATAATGATGAAATTAATTGAATATTGTTTAGAGTGATTATTATTTTTAAGTGAAGTGAGTAGGAATCGACTAAGAAGCTGTCACAAGTGGTCACTGACGCATACATATATGCATCTGACTTTGAATACAACCGTAACTATAGGACTGCAAGTGTTATCTGGTCCAGCCGGAGGGATCCTTCTGTCTGGGTGTAAAACAATTCAGTATCTACTTTATACATATTTATTTATCGACTGCCTCGATGGTCGAGCGTTTGCAAGTACAACTGTTGATCATGTCCTGGGATCGATTCCTGGGTCGGATAGTATTTCATATTTCCAACTTAGAATCTAGTTTACATCTTCTACTTAAAATTTCTAGTAATGACTCACTATTCCATAGCCGTAACCGTAACTGGTGAAACGTGGTAGTGTACTACACTCCTCCGCCCACCCCTACGGCGATTACAGGCGTGATATTAGGTTTTTTATTGCAGTATTTTCTTATAACACCAAAATGTAAGTAGGTACACAGGTTTCAACTACACATATAAAATTGTATACACCATACCTTATGTTACCCAAGTTGCTCCTCAATTCTTTGTTACATAATTTGATGTGGTCAAGCTCTTCCCTCAGCTTCCTGTCCACGTCATCCTTGATCAACTCCTTGCCGGGCCTTAGGGTGCGGTTCGCCAATCTAGACTCTACAAGTCGTTCTTCATCCATGCTCTGAAGTATGTTTTGTTCAGTCGCCATCATCTCATCGTTCAAGCACTTGAAGTCTAATATTGCCTAGTGGAGATATTCTTTATACTCAAGTATCATAAGACCACAAATATGGAATACGTAGGTATATGGAATTTATTTGTACTGATAATGTTGACAATAGCTTTCCACTTAACATATCATCACGATAAATATTAACGCTACTTTTACTAAATCATAATATTCACTATTGTTAGTACCTACGGTCAGTCGAGTAAAAAATATTTAAAAATTTGAACCATGAAAATATGCTCACCTCTTCGCGTTGCCAATTCAGATCCTGCAACTTGACCCTGTTCTTGTGAAGTCTACGCCTCAGAGCTGAATCGACTCTAGCTGCAAACGATTGTGCTGCGATGGACAACTGTACTCTTGCGCCTCGCACCTGAACCATTATGTAACAACACCATTCTCGTCAAATCTTTTCATCACTCTACTGTCGGATTTGTGTTACCTTTCAGAATAAAAAGGGTTATCTGCTATGCTGGCTGAGTGAGGGTTTGCAGACTGTAATTACTACAGAGAATATTACGAAGAACTCAAAGTGGTTTTCTTATCTTTTGCGTCATCGTTAAAATATATGTCAGCTATGTTAATATTAATAACGTACAATTCTGTGAAGCAAAGTCGTACGCGTCAGGAGTTGAACCTCGGACCTCGGAGTGGTAGGCTGAATTCTAAGCAACGAGGATATAACTGATATAATAATTGTGAACGTATCTTTTGTTTTTAATGATCCTAAAGATTTCTGTTATCTTAATTCAAGAGTTAACATCTCGAATAGAACCAAAACTAGTCGGGCAAATTTGAGAAACATACGTGAGGTTAGGCGTGGTATATTATTTCATCTTCTATCAGACAGTCACGATACTTTTATTGTTAAAATAGTCAATGATATTACTATTTGACACAACTAACCTGCTGTCTTGTAATAATGGCATTAGTCAGAGCTCGTAAGCCAGCTCGTTTCAAAGCTGCGCATCTTTTCTCCCAACGAATTACGGGTAGCCCTCTGAAAAACATTAGAAAAGGGATAAAAGTGAATAATTTTCTTAGTCTTGGCAGTTACAAAAAGTAGCCAGTAGGTACGTTTGTCAATAATTTTTTATTATACACAAATGAAACTAAAAAGATTATCTTAGATACCTAAGTCAAGTAAGAGATAGATAAAACCAACGTAATAACTTATTCTAGTTTAAATTTTTAAAAAAGCAGACTTTTTTTAATTTTTACCTTTTTCTTTTCTTCTTCCAATCTTTAATCTTCGAATTGCTTTGATCCGAAGAATTATTCTTGTCTATGGAAATGGCTTGTACTTTATTGAGAATATCTTCCGATATTTTCTTCTTTGTTTTTGTCAACATGGCCGTTTGCTTGTCGAGTTCGGGAATCATTTTTTCAAATCTTCTGTTCTGGTCGCGGAGGAACTTTAATTCCTGAAAAATATATAAGGTTCATAGATTTGATGATATAAAAAAAAATTAAAGCTCAGAGTGAAATAAGACGATGTTCGTGTGGTATTACAGAGTCATTAACTTGATTAAGTTTAAAATAGTACAATGACGAAATATTTTACAAATAGGTACCTACCTCGTAGGTACATATTTCATATAGGTATTCATACAAAATTTAGTTGTTTATAAACTTCTTCATCTATTGAAATGTTTTTCATTTCCATCACAAATCATACTAAAACATACGTAGAAGTAAACGTAATTGAAGAAACATGGAAGTGTACTACAATCCTCTGCCTACCTCTTCGGGGATTACAGGCGTGAAGTAATTTTTTTTACAATATCAACTTACGTCTATTATAGTTTCTTCCACATGATCGCACAGCGGATTCATGGCACCAGGTCGTGAACTTTCCCTAGAATGGTTGGCTATTTCTTTTTCAACTCGCTCAACCACCACACGCAAAGCGTTATGTTCGTATTGCAATGCTTCTATCGATTCTTCTAGACGCTTGGACAGATCTTCGAATACCCAACGCCACGACGCTACCTCTGATATTCTAGAATATGAAAAACCGTTCTTACTAAAGGGAAGAATATCCTATCAAGGAACGTACTTGGCACCCTAAAAACATAGTTCAGTAAATTTATAATGCTACAGATTATAAGTGTTACTTTTTTGACCTGGTATATATAACACATTTTATTAAATACCGGGTAGTTTTTCTTTCGCTGTCTACCACCTACTGTAAATATATCCACCAATTGGTCATGTAAAACCAATGAATGCGATAATTAGTGCCAATCAGTCATGAAGTTTGTTAAAAACAATTTGAAATAAAATTGAAATAACAATTTGAAATAAAATTGGCTATATTCAGTAAGACTTGTAAGGTTATATTTTAAGAGTAGGTATTTTGATTAAGACAAACACTTTGTAAAAATGTATCTGATTAAAATTGCTGTAATGAGATACTAGTTCATTGAATTATAATAATAATGTACAGCGATAATTTATTACAGTACAATACAATATTCTTTATTGTACACCAAAATAAAGGAAAATTAAAAAGTACACATTTAAGTTTACATAGGTATAGGTACCTAAAATAGGCGGGCTTATCGCTAACAAGCGATCTCTGCCAGATAACCTTTGGGTAGGAGTCCAGAATAGAAGTCACATACGAAGCAGCTATAACTAATTAATGTTCGAGATCTAATAAGATTCCTAGAGTAGCTTATTAGCTTTTGCATTATACTGTTAAGGTTTTTTACACTGATTTCGACTAAATTTATAAGGATCTCGAATTCATCATCATTATCAAGTCTTTATCGTTTCAATGTTATGAGTAGATATGATCAACATTCTAACGTGTCCTAATCTGCGAACGATTAGTTACTTAACAGGCAGAAAATCTGTCTCTTAAAAGATTAAGAAAAAGTTTTAAGAAAAACGCACATGGTTTTATAAAAAATGCTAGAACACAAGATCTAGTGTTATTACCTTTCCTGCAAGCTCTTCTTGTACCGATATTCGTCGCATTCGCGTGCAAATGTGTTCATCATCACCAGTCCCTGTGACCCGTTCACCTGCTCTATTACCATGGCGTTCAGTCTCTCGTTCATCACCTTTAGATCCTCCAAAGCACTGTCGCCACCAAGGCACGCGTTCTCGCAATACATATTTAGCAGGTTTATTTTTTTAAATATTTTTCAACAAATATATGTTTATTATCACTTTCAAAAAAATGAGACGTCAAAAAATGCGGTTTTCTACGACGTTTTCAATGTCATATTGTTTTTTTTATTTGACAGATATAAGTATATCTAAGCATATCAATAGAAAAAAACAAACAGAGATGTTTATATTTCAATTTATCTATGAATTACAACAGTAATAGGTATATTATTTTGTAAGTGTAATAGAATATTTCAAACGATGGTGCACTGACCGCAATTATGGGTTTAATAAATAAACGTTTAAAATTTATCTTTTAAATTGCCACACAGTTACAAATAAAAAGTGACACAATAATATTAATCAACACATAATTATAATTATTGTTCCCTTGCAATATCAATATTCAATCATTCAATATCAATATTCCTATCAATATTCAATAAGACCAATCACCACCTATTCCGTAGTGGGACGTTAACGTACCTGGTGAAACGTGGGAGTGTACTACACTCCTCTGTCTCCGTCTTCGGGGATTACAGGTGTGATATTACGTTATCGTAATTGGATTAACGTACGATACAGATGGTTACATTTATTGTACGGATGATAAGTAAAAATTCTATGAAAATACACTCTCACAACAATAAGTACCTATTAGTAATTAAGCAAGTGTTTAAAAATTTTAGATTTAGTGACGGTAGACTGATATAATATAATTTATAAAACAAAGGTTAATACGAAATTAATCCAGTGCGTAAACCGTGATAAAGGCAATTCGAATTGGCCTAAGGATTACAAAGTAAACCAACTCCGCGACTGAGATTATACTGAAACCCAGGAACAAGCTGAGGAGACCGCCTATAGCACCTGTAAAGAAAAATATCTATAAATACAAACGAAACGTAAAACTTATCAGATAGTTACTGTAATACTTAGAATGTATATGCGTACAGGATAAGCTAATAAAAGCGGCTTTAAAATACGTTTTAAGCACTAAGGTATTAACGTATCGCGAACTATTCAAATTCGACTACATTCTATAATAAAAGTTACCTGCAAAGTAGTAATCATCGTATTGCGCGTGACGGTGTTGACCCAAGAACGCGTCGTCCCGAAAATGGATATTCAATTGTGTCATTTCTTCATTCCTGCAATCATAATTCGATTGCTTGAGACATTACAACAAAAATGTACGGTTCCTCCCGGACGGCTTGCCATTTACGCTGCATAATGAGAACTCGCTACTGTGTTCTGTGTCAGATTGTTTTCGATTTTTATCATTATTTTGTATACGTATTATTTTTTAGAATTGTTTCGATTTAGATTCTCGATAATAGAACTCGTTTCGATTCGAGGACCGTTGATTTAATGGTTACTTTAAAAAGAAAAAATTAAAGTGTATCTCAAATTTGTTGGGTGGGTTTTGGATGCTTCATGTTTGTTTTAAGAACATTCGAGAAATCGGTCACACCAACTTGTTTTCTTACCCGTACACTCTTGCATGACCTAATGTAATGTTATGCAAATGTCCCCAAATTGTATAAAAAAATTCTAATTAATCGATTGTGGATAATAAAGTAGGTGCCACTTACCCTTCAGAATCGTCAAAGGTAGCGCCACTTCTCGTCCTCTCCATGAGGTTCGAATAGAACACTTGGTTGTCGTACAAGATGTCGTTGCAGGACGGGTAGCAAGAGTACCTGGCTGACGAGCTATAGTCATGTTTAATCCCTTCATTGCTGTCTATAAAGAACGCGTTCATTAATTGTTCTTCTATATTAGCTGAAGCAGAGTAGATAAATTTAACATTAGACTTGAGAACGTCTGTGAGTGAGAGGTAAAGTGTTATATTCAGTTCTGTCTCATAAAGCCTGCTTTTAAATGGATGACGAAAAAATATACTAATCTAACCTCTAGTAGGAAAAAAACAAGAGCTCAACGAATTTGTAAATAAACGTTTTTATGGTAAAAATAGTACTTTATAAGTGGGCATTGATTTAATAATGTAAATGTGTAAAGATGATAGTTCATCAAAACTACCATAATTAGGCATAATTTCTTAATATCTACTTGCAGTTAAACTCTTACCTCTGACATTTTGGACGCATGCGTAATCTGACTCGGTAGTGCAAACTGCGTCCGAACTGTATATTCCTGGAATAAACAATACAGTTTGTAATGTTGTCACTTTTTACTAATTTATTAGATAATTAACTATAATTATATACAAAGTAAAACTCTTTATAATATACACTACTCCATTGAATTTAATATAATAAAAAAAATTAATGGTTTTAAATGGATAATCTAAAAGTTTTATATGCATTGTATTAGACGCTGGACCCCCATTACATATATTTGATAGATTTCTAGCGGCATCAACTACTCATATTATCAAATAGTTTCAGCAAGAAGAAAATATCGAATGACATACTTCTTGCAACTTCACCCTTTGGGCATGGTAAATGTTCAAATATGAATTCCCCCTCGGGAGTTACAGGCGTGATGTTACGTTTTTAAACTTACTCGGCCAGTTGTATAACATGCATTTGCAGACGATCCTGGATTGGTCCATGTAATAATCTTGCTTGCAATTCGCTCCAGTGTAGAACAGAAAGTGTTTCAATTTCTTTTCGCCCTGGAAGTGGCACTGTCGTACGACGGGTTTTAAAGATCTCAAAGGGTGGTCAGTTTTGAAGGTGGTCGGGACAAGTTCAATGCTCGTCATCTGGTTCATCGGCAGACGGATTACAGTGCTGGTGTACATGTGGTCTGCTGGTGATTTTATGAGCACCTGACACAAAACGAAACGCTTTAAACAACGTCATATAGAAAATTTATGTGGGTGTTTGCAAAACTTGACAGAAGTGCTTGGAAGTGTCAAAGTATCATGAGCACCACCGCTTTAATGTATTCGTCCGTGTTTTTGATAACTACTTATGGTTCATGAGAACTTACCGTAAAGCCAAAATCGCTCCCATCACAGCCGAACTGATGCTCAGACTTATTCAAATACAACTTAACTCCCAAGCCATACGACTCCCCAGATACTCTTGTTCTTCTTGGTAAAATGTTGTCATCGTGATAAAAATTCTGTGGATAGCCCAAATCTAAATCCCATTCGAAGGCTTGATGCTTGACGTCGGGATCGAAGCTTTTTATCCATTCTATACTATCATTGTTGCTGAAACAGGAAAAAAAAATATTGTATGCCTACACGCGACAAGGGCGCTACTAAATGATGGCCAAAACAAGAACGACAATGAATCAATGGAATGATTTATTTATTTTATTCTTTTGCGAGAGGCCTATGTACAGCGGTGAATTGACATAAGTTAATGATGATAATGATGATGGTTTATTTCATATATTTGGTATATCATATAAAACTGTTAAAAAATAACGAAAATTCTCGGACTAGCCCAGCGTCTATATGTTTTTAATATAACAACAATTAAGTTTATATTTTGACTTATAAATATTAAAGCTCTAAAGAAAAAATCTGTTATCACAGTATACACTCAGCACGCTATTGAAAATACTAAAAAACACCAACAAGCCGTTCAAAGGCAGGCTGTTGAACGTGAAGCACATCCCATAGTAAGTCATCATAGGCGTGAACAATTTCTCGCAGCAGTCCTCTTCGAACCAGTCAGTGCCTTTGAAAGGCCTCCAGTAGCAGGCCTGGACCACGTCCTTACATGTTAGGGAGCCCTGGAAAATGTACGTTGACAATTTCAAAACCTGTCCAAGGTCTTGATTGATGTAATACCGTGCTAGTAGAAAAAAAGTTTTCTTTACATTAAAGTTTTTTTAGTACCTTGTTTATGAATTCTAGTAGCATTTCCGTTTCTTTCTCAGTCATTCTATTCTGCAATCGTATTTGCTCTTTCTTCATTTGTGGGCAGACCAACCCAGCGAAGAAACGTTGCAAACTGTGAAAAAAAACATTCATCCGACATATAGAAAGAGAATTGACACTTTCTTAACAAAATAAGTTCAACGTTTAATATAACAACAATTAAAATTGTTTACGAAGTATTGACTTATCATTTTATTCAGCGGTGTAAATAGGACTGTGGTAGTGGTGCTTAGGCGCAGAGAGCGGTACCCGAAAACGCGCAAAAAGGACTAGATAGAATCAGAAACAATGAAGTTCTAAATTATCTGCACTGTTACTGACATAATTACCTATGGGAAGTCGCACCGGGCGCACGAAAGGCTATTTACATAACCGATCTTGAAATCTTACCTAGTCAGTTGTGATACATTAGCGTAAGATTTCTTTATGTGCACGTGTGGGCAAAATGCAACCGTCGGAAAAGGTATAGCCCACATGGGGGTTGGCAGAGAGTCGATGATGTTAACGAACGGCGTCGAGGTCCATTTGGAGAACAGCTGGATGATGTTGACGGCACAAAACGCAACACTGATGACGACGATTACCACCCAGGTCAGACGTTCCTTGCGAGTGAATGTTGGCTCGAAGATATACCTGAAATGTTGAGTAGGTTTTTCAGCAAACGAGAAAATTTGGAGACGGGAGAGTCAAGCCTAGAATGGGTACATATACCTATACATATTTTATATAGTAGAAGTTACATACTGGTATACCGACCTGGTTTTAAGTCTACCAAAGCCTCTATACATCTAAATTAATTTAAACTAATATTTGCAAATTGAAGCAGGCAGTATATTTTTTATTAAATATTCATGGAATTTTTACTATTAACAGGGTAATTTGGTGGGCGAAAAACATGTAAAAGTAAAGCATAAATTTACATACTTGTATACTCTTCAAGGTACAAATTTTATGTAAGAAGTAGTAGGTATTATTTCATGTAATATATTACATGTATTTCTCAGATTCTAACATTTATTTTTAATTCAATATTTTACTAGTGAGAAATAAACAGCACATGAAAATAGAACTATAATAAAGAGAAGAAAATAGAACCGAAACTAGTTTTGACTGTCCCAAAATAACACGTGATTCAAGTTCGTACATAATTTAATTATCATATATTGCCATTAAATTGTAAATTAACATCTAACGGTACTGATTTTGCCTCACTTCAAACTTAAAAGTATATATCGGCTGGCAACTTCGAAAGTAATATACGAAGTACGCGAAACACGTAAATTGACGCCTGAATGATTTAATAATCAATTCAACTCACTTAACTCCGTGTAAGGATCCCTCGTAAAGGAATTGTTTGAGCCCTTTCATCCGAAGTGACTAACCACAATTTCGCGAACATTCTACAACTATGATTTCTGCCTATATTCTTAGTATAGTTTCTCCTTTGTTCATTTTTGTTCACGCCTACGCTTTGCGGGCTTATATATTTGAAGTCTTTCAAATAGAAATCTCTCATATAGTTAAAATTGTCTTTCCTTTGGTAATATCTTTTATTTATGTTTCTCTGTCTCACTTTGTGTTTGTAAACATTGAAAGAATTGGACATTACGAATTGTAAAATAGAAATTGAGATATTAAATATTTCGCGATAATTCTGATTTTAATCAACTTACTGGCAACATTGAGAAATTTTGTTAACCGTGTACAGTTACACGCGTGTTAAACAGGGATAATAGCGGAAAAGTGGAGGTATAGCACTACACTATTATCGAATGCAATTAATATATTGAATCACGGAAGTTTTACTTGCGGTCTGTTTGTATTATCATATTTAAAACAGTTTCTAAACGATAATTAAGCATAAGTTTTTTTGATTGAAAATAATATAATAAACTACACCAACATATATCACTTCGCCAACATGCAGCATTACACCAACATGCAGCATTACACAAACATGTAGCGTTACACCAACATGTACCACTACGCAACCAATAAACATGCACGTAAAACTACATAAAATGTAAAATACTTTTAAAAAAATAGACATAGCAGGGTAAAAACACTTGTGGTAATAAAAATGAACGCGATTAATTCGATTCGAGTCCGAATGCACTTCGCTCTATTGCCACATGTACTTAAAACGATTAAGAATTAATTATGCAGAACATTTACTAGTTGTCAGTGAAAATAAAGTTTACATTCTACCCGCGGGTTACATTAATTTGATGGTATCTTGGCACCATTGCATCGCATGAACCTGTATATATGTAGATATGCATATACTTCTGGTCGTGAATTAGAAATGGAAGAACGTCAATTGTTATCTGCTGTAATTAATAAATCATAACTTAGTGATTTTTGATGAAAGCTTCTAAAATATAGTTATATTAGACTGCCTCGTTGCCTCACAACTGCGACTGGGGTCATGAGATCCTGGGTTCGATACTCGGGTCGGTTAAAAAGTTATTGGGTTTTTTTAACTTGAAGTGTGGATTTGTACTCGATGTATGGTGAAGGATCAACCTTATTCTGTGGTGGAACGTATAACGAATTGAATCGTTTGAGTGTATTACGTAACATTACGCCTGTAATCCCCGAAAGGTAGGCAGAGGAGTGTAAAACATTCCCACGTTTCAACA
>DWTO01004724.1:0-11284 GCA_018244755.1 Jemadia pseudognetus
AGTTTTGTAAGGAACTTTCACAAAATGGATAAACCCGAAGAAGTTTATACCCTTTTACAACAGAAAATAAAATTAGGTGAAGAATTAATTCAACAAACAGAATTAATCGAATCACTGGACGGAGTACCGAAGTTGCAAAGGAAAATTCGCCAAGAGCTTTTGTTTTTAGAACGAGTACGTAACTTATGTATTTATATAGTGCCACAAATATTTGCAGTTTTCTCAAATTTGTATATATATTTTTTCGTATAGTTTCTGTTTTTCTTTTACAAAATATTCTTTCTTATGACGTAAGTTAGCCAAATGTGATGCAAGTATAATGCAATTAGTCCATTATTTATATTATGGTAGATCCTTTGTTATCTTACATTAATACATACATATCTCACGCCAGGTCCCATGTGTGGTAGGTAGAGAGCACAGAGTGCCAAATATCTCTAATTTTATACTACATTCATTCAAAAAATGTGTTACATATAAAAACAATTTATTTACAGTTACAAAACTCCAAGAATTTCAAAGAGGAACAACTGTCATGTTCAAATCTTAGACACTTGGGGGCATTGGTGGAATGTGCCTTAAGACCTGGTGTCACTTCTGTGTGTAAGACATTTCATATGTACAGTGATAGCAAGCTGCATGTTGACATAATAAGTGATAGTGGTAGAACATGGATCAAGGGTAAATATTAATTGACAAGACTATGCTATGGAATTTTAGACTGTAAAACAGTGTAATAATTTGAACTAAAATCATTTATCATATATTATGTTGTATTCAATTAATATGTTTAAATGTGTGTTAATTGCAATCTAATTAAACTCAATTATCTTTTGGGTAAATAAATTTTGTGTTTTTAGTTATTGCAAGAAATCCAAAGTCACTCTCGGCATTAAGTGCGGGAAATGCTTCGTACGGTGCCCGATCAATTTTGGATCAAGCAGAAGATTACCTGGCATGTGCTAAGCTCTATCCTTGCATGTACCAGGAACCAAAGGCTGGTAAAATTATTATACGTAATATAAGTGCAATTCACTATATTTCATAAAAATGTATAATTATGCCTATTGAGTAGTAAGTATATAAAAAAATTGTTGATATGATTCCTACATTATTGCTGGATTTGGATACTTAAGCCCAACTTTTTATTCCATGTCCTTGTTGTGTGTTGAGAAATTCTTTTATTTTGTCAAAGGCAGTTGCAAGCGGATGATTCTGTTATTTATATAGAGTAATAATAGGTGAAAGAGGTTTTAGTAGTTAACCCGCTTCTGATTTCTGTAAGGTGTCTACTATAATATCATACCTGTAATTCCTGTAGAGATGGGCAGAGAAATGTAGTATGTTACTGTGACCCATATTTCACCAGTTACATTTATATCTTAATATGGAATAGGTGGTGAGTCCATTGCCATACCCTGGGCACATATCCAGTGTCCAAGCCACTACTAAAAATCTATGTTAGAAACATCCAATAGTGGTCAATTTGGGATTTGAATATAGGATCTCTTGATAAGCAGTCGACCAATAAGGCAGCTATAAAAGTCTGTCCAGAAAAAAATCTCTAATTCTTAGTATAATTGTATTCAGAAAATCAACCTGACTTTGAATTATACTGAATAGATTTTCTGTACTTTTTGCTTTAGGTGGTGTTTGAATTTGCAAGTGGAATTGAGAAAAATTTAGCAAATAAACTGCAGTCATTAGGCATTGTAGTGAAAGGTCAAGTTTTGCCAGACTCTAAACCATGTGAAAACAACACTGATACTTGGGAATCCAGTGATGAAGATGTCGATAATGAGTAAGCCTAGAAGTCTAACATTACTTTATATATTATTATGTATGTACTCATGGACCAAGAGATAAAGGTATATTATTCATACATCCCTATGTAAGAGGAAAACATGTATGTCATGTACCTCAGCTAGGACTTAAAACTGTTCTGTAAAATAATTGCTAAAGAGAGTATTAACATTAGGTTTTATATGTAAGCTACTGTCATATTAACCAGATTGCCAATGTGAATTAGTGCATTCTATGAATAATACTGCCTGCCTTGTTGGTTGTGTTGGTTTCAAGTGTGACTGCCGATCGAGAGGTGCCAGGTTCAATTCCTAGGTCAGGTACTGGTGAAATGTGGGGTGGTTCTACATTCCTCTGCCTACCTCTTCAAGGGTTACAGGCGAGATTTACCTTCTTCTATACTTAATACATAGTTCTCCCATCATAATACATACATATATATCTTCACGCCAAGTCCTTTGTGGGGTAGGCTAAGAGCACAGAGTGCCAAATATCTCTATTCATATTATTCTATTATTCTTATATCGTAATGCAATTTTTTTTTACTAATTTTAGCACACCAAACTCTATGCAGGAGGTTACCAAATGCATGGAAGAGCACCAAACAATTGACACTCTTAATCTAGATGTAACAACTATGATGGCATATATTAGCAATATGACCAATGGGCATTGTAATTACATATTCAAACAGGAAGTACTGACCCAACAGTCTATGTGGGAGGCCCAGCGACCAGTGAAGCCAATTTTGGATAAACTATTTGAAGGTTCTTTGTAACAGCTTAAAACTTTATGCAAATTAATTTAATAGATTTTTGAAGAGAAGTAATAAAATTAGTAGTTGATATTAATCCTTACGTACCTAAATTAATAAATGCAGAAGTGTTTTTGTTTCTTTTTTGCAATTTCATAAAAAACAAAATATTTCAGGAAAAACATTGGTGTGTTGTAAAACAGCATGGACTGACTTTGAAAAAATCGTTAATGTTCTTGGCGGTCCAAACGAGAAGAAACGGGCTGAAGCATTAAAGGAACGTCTAACTATCTTTGATGATGATTTTCAAGGTAAGTATAGAAAAAAAGTCAGATATAAATTTTTTAAATAATGGTAACCTTCGTTTTCATTGTGGAATTGGTGCCATGAATCTATAAACAAACATGTTAACCAAATTATTCTTGCTTTTTACTTTTTTTTATTGTAGGTAATGATGATTACGCTAGACAGTCATTAAAAGTCCGAGGTCATGTCAGATTACGTTCTAAAACAGTATTCAATTTTGGAAACAGAATTAAAGCCCTTACTGTTTCGGCCAATGAAGGTTTTCTAAGAGCTGCTACGCAACAGGTAATTATATGAAAAACTTAGTAGACCCATCCATTATTATTGAAAATAACAAAAAATAGATTACATCCTACCTGTGTGTCCCTGAAAAAACTAGGCAGAGTGTAGTACACTCCCATGATTTTTCTGTGGTTTTGTATGTCCCACCATGGAATAAGATTTGAGACTTGCGATACTCCGACTGACTGCTAGAAATTATAAGCTCAAATCCCGACAGACACAACCTGAGAATTTAAACCAGAACCTCCGAATCGGCAGATGCACTTGCAACAAATAAATCAATGAAATTATTAAAGGAAGTAAAATATTTTTTAAAGCCTATGTAACTTTTTATGTAAACTCATGTGTAACTTTTTACAGGGTATAACATACGCAGCATTCATTCACGAGTCTCGTGCACTTACTGAAGGCAAGGAAGCTTCCGCTACACAGATCACATTATGATATTTGTTCTTTTATTACTATAATGTTACAAAAATGTGATAAAATGATATTAGCAAGTGTTTAAATGTTACCATAACATATGCAATCTTAAATTTAGTGTACATACATAGACAGTTATTGCTTGTACCTCATATTTTATCTCTAATGAGCCTTTGAAGTATATCAGGTTCACCATATTGTTCTTTATTTCTTACACTATGCAAATGGTAATTAGGAATTTTTTATTTTAGAGAATGTATAAATCATTTCTTGTGATTAATTCAATACTCTGGAGTTTCCACCAAAGTTAAAAATGAAATGCATTCAGTGCTTGTTTTACAAATAATATGATATCAGAGTTCAGTAGCAATACAACACAAAATCACTATATATGTATATTATAATTATTACATCATCTGTAATATGATATTACATACATAAACATAATGTTGTCCTTTTATTGAATTATCAATATATATGATGTTCAATGTTATGTAATTTTTTATTTTTTCAATGAATTACATACTTGAACCATGTAGCAGTGTCTGGAAGACATTAGCCAGGTTATGAAATAGTACAAATTGTATTAAACTCTGATCAAATGCCTGACAATCTACATGAAACATAAATAAAATATGTAAGAGCCTGTCTGTAATATGTGAAGAAATAGGCAGAGGTGTGCAATACACTCCCATGTTCTACTAGTTTTGTTTAGATCCACCAGAGAATACAGGTGAGCCTATTACCATACACCAGGCAATACAGGGCGAGATATTACTATATCCACATAATCTGTGTGGTGTTAAGAAGCTACTAAAACCAGAGCTGGCTGACTTCAGTATGGCACGGTATGCCTAAGCACAGCTACATGCCATGGTTGCCTATGGGCAGCAGCGTAGGCAGTGTGAGAAGCTCTGTGATCCCCAACTTGCATGCCCAATGTGGGGATTATGGCCATAACCCCTGGGGGGAGGCCTATGTCCAGCATTGGACTTCAATAGGTTGATGATGAGAATGATATCCAGACTGAAGCCCTGCTAGAGATTTCAAGTTATTAAAATCCAATAGTATCTGACCCAGGTTTTGAAACTAGGACCTCTCGATCGGCAGTGACGCTTGAGACCACTAGGCTAACGAGTAAGCAACATGAAACACATACATTAAAAGATACTTGATTTGCACCTAGACACAGAAATTTCTGCTCATAACACAAATATTAGTTCTGGTGCGATTCGAACCCACCAGCCTTAGCTTAGCAGTCAGATTAAGTAACCACTAGATCAACGTGCCAAATTGTAAGGACGGACTGTTTATTTTAATATAGCACAGAGCACATAATCTTATCAAATATATTCTTGATAAAAAGTTTTGTAATCTATCAAAAATCGACACTTTAATTTAATTGCATGATAAGGGAGAATTTTTAGTGAATTCTACGTTTATTATATATCAAGAATTTACAGGACAACTTGTCTGAGCTTGTACAAAACAAGTTCTTTAATATTAAAAAGTCAACACATAAAACTGCTAACCGGTGCTCGAAAACTTGGGACCTGTTTGCTATATTGCATGTGTGTACGTGATACGCCTAAGCATCCTCAGCCTCATTCCTCAACGCTGTCCCGCGTAAAAGTGTGTCGACTTAACGTCAATGTGACGTTTATTTAGTCTCAAATTATTCTTCTCAACATACAATATAATTATTGTAATCCGTGTAATAATGAAGTATGACTACTTTTTTATTTAAGTACATTTATACTGTTGCTGTCCCTAAGAGTCTATTAAAATGTGATAATACGTTTTGACCGCACTTAATTGTTATACATGGATTGTACTGATTTTACTTTCCTTTATTATTATTATTCCTTATTAACCTTCACAAATCTTAATAATACTAACTTGTTCTTTATGATTCGGTGAGGTAATTTTCTCAAAACGATGTTGTTTTATAAAAGCGACCTATTCAAAATAACCAGAAAGTGGTCAGTAAGCGGAACCGTAAAATTAACCTAGGCAACGCCCAAAACACTTTTTAGCTGTTCCACATGGTACCCACAATCGTTGTGGTCGCGGTGAAACGTCACTAATGACGATTGACGATATGATATACGCTGACGTGGGTGCTAGTGAGCGTTGCAAGAATTGGCAGGATTTTAAAACGTCAAAGGAAAGATGTCAATATATCAATGTCAAATTATCATTTATTTGAATATAATTTAATAGATACTCAACTGATATTACATTTATAAAATTTAATTATTATTTTTTCAATATGAATAAATTTACTGTTAATAGTTACAAACTGTAACCGCTTAAAGCTTTTGCTATATTTTTTCTAGCTAGCCATTTGTTAATATTTCAACGCTCTAAACGTCCCATAATCCATTCCACTTGAGTTTACGATTTCAACGCTCGGGTCTTAGTGGAACGGTAAAATCGGTGGTCGCGTGATCGTTGTCAATGCTTAGTGGAACGCACCCATATTTAGGTTGTTTATCACATAGATATAGCATAGATCCTACATCTATGGTTTATCAGATGGTTGAAAATGCGGAACAGCTGACAATGACATGTCTCTTTGACAGCCAGCAGCCGGCTTAAGGTGATTATTGTTTTGTTTATATTTCAATGAATTGAAATTTGATGTTTTATTAATGAATGCGGATTATTATGAAATAATTTTTATACTCGCCTTGTAAACATTCGTATTATGGCTGAAGCTGAAATTGATAAATTTGATTCACAGTTATTAGCTGAAAATGTAACTTTTTTAAATGATTGTTTCGATAGCACTTTTGTATTGCAGAATTCTTTACCGTGTGTTAAAGAATATGTCTTTGAAGTTCAACTTGACTCTTCATGTACTAAAAATAAGATATTAAGAAATTTGAATTCTTCATCTATATCCGGTAAGGTAGATACAAGTGTCCACAGTAGAATATCAACTCAATGTGAACAAAATAGCAGATTGTTGAAAAACTGGGGTCTTCCGGAAGAAATTACTCACAGATATGAAGAAAGAGGTATAACTAAAATGTTCGACTGGCAAGTATCTTGCTTAGGCAACTCGAAAGTTCTTATGGATAACAGCAATTTAGTTTATTCTGCCCCTACATCTGCTGGTAAGACCCTTGTGGCAGAGATTATTGCAATAAAAACTCTCTTAGAACGTCGGAAGAAAGTGATTATCATTTTGCCCTTTGTTTCTATAGTCCGTGAAAAAATGTTTTATTTACAAGATATTTTATCCAGTTCTGGCATACGGGTTGAAGGATTCATGGGCTCACAGTCACCCCCAGGAGGATTGCAAGCAGTTCATGTTGCCATTTGTACTATAGAGAAAGCTAACAGTTTATTGAACAGACTATTAGAAGAAAATAATATATCAGAGCTTGGTGCAATAATTGTTGATGAGTTGCACCTATTAGGGGACCCACATAGAGGATATATTTTAGAACTTCTCCTTACCAAAACAAAATATATTTCATCAAAGTTAAACTTGCGAATACAGATTGTTGGCATGTCTGCTACATTACCCAATTTAGAAGACTTAGCAAAATGGTTAGATGCTGAACTATTTATTACTGATTTTAGACCTATTCCGTTAAATGAGTTTTGCCTTATTGGAAATAAGTTCTATGATAAACATGGGAAACACATAAGCAGCATCAATAATGTCGATTCAACTGTTGCAAATGATAATGTCCTTAATATTTGTTTGGATACCATCAAAGATGGATGTTCAATATTAATATTTTGCATGACCAAGAATAGGTGTGAAAACCTAGCACAAAATATTGCATCTTCCTTTTACAAATTGGGATGTTTATCTGCTGAAAGTGGTTTAATCTTAAGACAGCAACTGAAGACTGAGAGTATATTGGAGGTTCTGGAACAACTTAAGAATTGTCCAGTTGGTCTGGACCAAATACTGAAAAATGTCATATCATTTGGTGTTGCATATCACCATGCAGGGTTAACATTTGATGAAAGAGATATAATAGAAGGAGCATTTAAGTCTGGGGCACTAAGAGTCCTTATAGCAACAACGACACTTAGTTCAGGTGTAAATTTACCTGCCAGAAAAGTTATTATTAGATCACCAATGTTTCAGAGACAGCCCATAAACATTTTAGCATATAATCAGATGATAGGTAGGGCTGGAAGAATGGGAAAAGACACAAAAGGTGAAAGTATACTAATTTGTACAGAAGGTGAAAGAAAAGTAGGATTTGCATTGATGCTGGGTGCATTAGATCCAGTTAAGAGTTGCATTAACAATGAAGATAAGTATATGAGATCTATGCTTGAAATGATTGCCAGTGGTGATGTTTGTACAAGGTCAGAACTGGAATTGTATTCAAAGTGCACGTTACTGTATTCACAAAATTTATTGACAGACAATTTTTTGTTAGAAGATACATTAAAAGAATTAGTTAACTTTGAATTAATTAGAACTCAGTCTGAGTGTGAAGAATGTAGTTTTGTAGCTACTGCTTTGGGAAAGGCTTGTCTGTCATCATCCATGGCGCCTAACGATGGGTTGTCATTGTTTTGTGAATTGCAAAAAGCTCGACAGTGTTTGGTGCTAGAAACTGATTTACATTTAATTTATCTAGTAACACCCTATAGTGTAAGCAATCAATGGAGTGATATAGACTGGTTACATCTACTTACCCTCTTTGAATCCCTAACTAAGGCCATGAAGAGGGTAGGAGAATTAGTTGGGATTCAAGAGAGCTTTATTATAAGGTGTGTGCGAAACAAAAAAAATTTAAAACTATGTTCAAAGAAATTGAACATCCATAAAAGGTAATTAGTTTTTTAATATACTCATACCTTAATACACATTTGAATTATGAATAATTTTCATTGTTTTTTTTAAGATTTTATACTGCTCTTGCACTACAAGACTTAGTGAATGAAGTACCACTGTCTGAAGTTGCAATTAAATTTCAATGCGCTCGAGGATTTTTACAAGGACTGCAGCAAGCGGCAGCAACATTTGCAGGTCTTTACTATCAAATTTTTTAATATGGATATTTCTGAGATATAAAATTAATAAAAGAGTTTTTAATTGACCTGAATTGTGTGCATGTTTTACAATTAAGGAACAATCATTCATTTAGGTTTTGGTCCATTATACATGTAACGAAACAATGTCAATTTTTCCTTTAGGTATGGTAACAGCTTTCTGTAGGCAGCTCGGTTGGAAAAATATGGAAATGCTAATATCACAGTTTCAAGATCGCTTGCATTTCGGCATTCATTCAGAATTAATAGAGTTAATTAAGTTACCTTCACTCAATAGTACAAGAGCCCGTGCTTTGTTTGATGCTGGCTTTGTATGTATATCGAATATTGCCACAGCGGACATTAATATAATAGAAAATATTCTTCATAAGGCTGTACCATTTCAAAGCGAAAAAAAGAGAGATGACGACGATGATCTAGAGACTAGAAAACGTAATAATATCAAAAATATCTGGATAACTGGCTGTTGCGGTATGACTGCTAGAGAAGCAGCTAATACTTTGATTTTAGAAGCTAGAAAATACCTTAAACAGGAGATTGGGGTCACGGAAATTAAATGGGATAAAGAAATTATTCCCAATAAAACACTAGATACTACATCTATCTCAAATGACAAAAATGTGACGACGAACTTGAAGTCCAATAAGGAAAAAGCAATTTCATGCACCGAATATGAAAACACTAAAGAAAACAAACATGATGCTTGTGACGTAATAAAAAATATCAATGAATCGGAAAAAAAATCTGATCTATCTGTTGTTAAAAATAATAACCATAATAAAGACATTAGTAATATTGAATGGACATCAAAAGAAGAAAGTAATAATGTCGTACAAAGTGAGCCAATGAAAGAAAAATATCTTATATGCGAATCAAGGTACGCTGAAAATAGCATTTTTTGTACAATCGATAAAACTAAAAAAGAATTTGCACATCTTCATTCGCAAAAGAAAACCAATAATCAGAGTGCACGGACATCAGAAAAAGATGAAATATTTTGGGACTCATTGACCTTCACTGACACTGCTATTGACAATATTTCTAAAGTTCAATCATCGGCCAAATTTTTTTCGCCAAATATTAGCTTTGGTGAAATCGAAGTGAAACCCACTAGTCCTATGAATACACTCAAAGATATATCAAAATCGACAAGCAGTTCTATTAAAGATGTTAGCCTTTTTTCGTCAGATAGCGAAAACTCTTTTTTAGGTGAAAGTTTTACTATTAAACCTAAAGACGAAGCGTTAGATAAAGACGTATCCAAATTTAAATCAGATGTTGCTATTATTAACGTTTACACCAATTCAAATGGCAATGCGGCTGACAGTGACCAAGATGATGATATAAAATTAATTTATGACGAAGAAAATGATATATTTGATGAATCAAGTGCAATCTGTTTGGATAATGAAGTATTAAATACACAAGAGGTTGAAAACATGTCAGTAAAAAATGAATTTATAAGTCCACTCAAACGTCCCTCAGGTTCAATTAGTGATAAATCATTTCTTCAATCAGTAAAAAAGAAAAGAAAAATAGGCGAACCGAATTCCCCTTCAAAATGGATTAGTAATTTACAAAGTAAAGATTTGAATCATATGGTGATGAAATTCGCTGATCACTCATTACACTGCTACATATTAAGGGAATGTGATATTTTGAAAATAGTGAATTTTTTTGGTAGTGACAATCTCGCAGCAATCATTACAGAAACAGAATATGTCAGTCCAGCTAAGAACACATTAATAGGAGGTAAAATATTAAAAAATGGATCTTGTGAAAGCATATCAAATCGGACCACAACGAAATCATTGATGAAAGCAATAGCTATATGTTTCGAACACAATTTATGTTTTTATATCGATTTAACTTCGTGTGAATTGACACTAAAATCAATGCTAGCGAAGTGGCTTGGAAATAGGGCTGTTACGTTAAGGATATTATATCTTAAATCAAATTATTTAAATGTGGAACAGTATTTTCAAAGTAAATTATTGGCGCGTTGTAGCGATGTTGCTTTGACAGAGTGGCTCATAGACAGCGACACGAGGATTTCAAATATTTTCGATTTGGTAAGATGAGTCGTTTAAGTTAACATATTAAACTTACTGCGTCATATTGCTCGCAAGAGAGACTGCCGATCGAGAGGTCCCGGGTTCAAATGCCGGGTCGCACACTGTTGGATTTATCTAATATACATTTTCTAATAGTGGCTTGGAGTCTGTATATGTGTCCGGTGTATGGAAATAGAGTTACCACCTATATCATAATGAGACGTAGTGAAATGGGAGTGTATCACACTCTTCTGGCTGCTTCTTCGGGGATTACAGACGTGATGTTACGTATAGTAAACTTGCCCGGTCCCTAGCAAGCGTTGCTACTACTTCATTTCAATTTTTTTAGGCTTTGAAATACTACAATTTAGATGTACCAAATATGGAGGTAGAAATCAATAATGAAAAAAGGTTATTTAAAGATTTAAAATCTTCTCAACTAATGTGCTTTAAAGCTTGGTGTATTTTCAATGTGGGTGAATGTCAGCACCTGGCATTGTTACAACAGTACGGTTGCAGTAACACTATACGTAAGTATATTATTATAATCTATATCTATACTTATAATAAATCTGTAGAGAGATCAATTGTGTACATGAAATATATTTTCAAAACAACTATCAGGGGG
>DWTO01004725.1:0-11284 GCA_018244755.1 Jemadia pseudognetus
GGCTTATATAAATATTTAATTATACTCACAGCTGTAGTAGGCCCTTATCCAATAACTAATCACATTTGAAGACGACAGTGCAATGCTTACCTAAAACAAACAAAACATAAAATTAATTCCCCCCTTCTGCGAACATTTGGCGAAGCCGTACTCAGAATATAATTCAAGGATGACATGTTTGTTTATTTTTCATTTACAGGAAGGATCGTCGAACTGGCTGGAAATAGTCTCGGCGGGCGCATGCGAAAATAGCTTCAACGCATCAAAGCGACGCGCACAGCCCGGCTTAGGTCGCCTTTGTATATATACAAAATAAAGAAATCGTTCAGAAACGTATACGTTAGTGTAGAATGTAACAAAATTATTCCCTTCTGCGAACATTTGGCGTAACTGTACCAACAAAATAATTAAAGAACGATGTTAGTTTATTTTCCATACTGACACAGGATCGTCGAACTGGCTGGAAATAGTAACGACGAATGGACGCATAAATAGCGTTAATCTACTGGAGGGGGCGCGCGTCATTTACCAGTATTTGGAGTATCTGTATCTTCAAAATCATCCAAATGACTACAAAAACAGTTAATTTTGTGTAAAAAATTAACTTTATTTAGCTTTTCTCCTTAGTACCATTATAAATCTGACATGGGGTGAGTTACCGATGCATTTTTTGCGTTATAAAAACAAAATCAGAAACACTCAGTTATACTAAAACTGTAAGCTGTTATTCCTGGAATCACTGTATGTTTGTATATTCCTTATGATGATATAAATGTTTTGAAATTCAAAGTCTGGGCCATTGTTAGTTTTCTTCGTTTGGTTTTCAGGATCTGGAACGTTCGAGGTCGGCTTTTGAAGTTATGAGAGATGCGAATGCTTTCGTAAAAGGATTTGTGCTTGATACAGTGCGAGAAGTTTTTTTCTTGTAATCAATTAAAGAACAAAGAGAACGATGAAATAAACCCGTCTCTCACGTTGAATATGTCTTCAGCAATCGACGTCATCATCCTTACAATGATAACGAATGATCGAAAATATCTAACGTAACATCACGCCTGTAATCCCCGGCGAGGTACGCAGAGAATTGTAAACACGCCCATGTTAGCCCAATTACATTTACCTCCTGTTATGGAATATGGTATGGTAAGGGTCTCGGGCACATTTAAAAATCTGAGCCAGTATAAAAAATTATAAATTACAAAAATCTAATAGTGCCCGTCCCTGGATTTGATCCCAGGACCTTCAGATCGACAGTCGCGCAAACAACATGACCAACGAATTGTACCAGATATGTGCATTGTTTTAACATTATCATGATCGTTCAATAACTACCCGCAATTTGTGTAAAAATTGATCATCCTATTCGCAATGGACATCGTGGTCATCGTGAACTGGCCTGACAGGAGAAAAAAAAGAAGAAAATGCTTCAAACAATCATGGTGGACAACTCGATCCACATAAACGGGTCGTATTAATTTTACGACGCTAAAATTTAAAAGCTATCACACATACAAAGATAACGAATTATTAGGCGCTCACAACAAAAATGTGTTCGAATGCCTCGTAAATCAAATGCTCGTATAGCATAATCTTGAGTTACGAGCCACCATTTGCGCCCAGATAGCGTCAACTTGACCGTCGCGATCGTAAACTGCAGCGAACATAAGACCACATTGTTTGACAGCCAACTCAGGCAATAGACGGACCGCGAACGGTTTGCTACCAACATGCCACTATGAACGCGACTACGATCGACACACGATATATAAGTAGGTACTGTCATCATCATTATTAGCATCATCAGCTCGTTCGAGTCCACTGCTGGGCATAGGCGTCTCCAATACCACACTACTGAGCTCGATGTTTAGCTCTTCGTTTCTAGCCACTGCCAGCCATTTACGTTAATCGTATCTGTAAATGGTAGATGTGGATCATAGGTAAGCGTTTTTGTGTCGCAGGTAGAAAGATTATATGTATATGCGACTTGGTTTATTATTATTCGTGAACCGATTTTGATTATTCACTGGTATTCTTACATCACCTACCAAGTTATATGCTCATTTGAATACTCGCTAAATACGATGTGTACGATTAATTAATTCTTCATCTCTATAAATGTATTGACTGTTTCTTCGAAGTTTTAGAATATAGATACTATAAAATTGAAAAATTCATTCCTTTTCATTCGTTCAGTTTCTCGATGACTATTGAACAAGTTCCTAATATCAGAACTGAAAATAAAATTTTGACATTAGCGGTTTCGCTTGTTATCCCTTCCTAAGAAATTGTATTTAAGGACCGTAATATAATTTTGGTCAATGACGAATTTATGTGGCAGTCAACAGCTGGAGTTAAAAGTTGCTTGTTGGAAACGCAAAGCTATCAAAAGAATTCAATACATTATGGTTCAATACAGCATGCAAATAATAATATATAATATAAAATAATTTCACTTGAAACTTACATCGGCACTATATATTCCATATGTTCATACATTTCGCTCTGCCCTATATTGTCTGATTTTTCATGGACACAACATAAGTACCAGAGGCAGAGAAAACAATGTATGTAGTTACGAGTATAGAGAATCTGCAATGATAAATCTGATAGATCTATTCAGTGCTCATTGCAGACAATTTACTACTAAAATCCTAATTATACGTACTACTAAAACTTAAATTTACTTTAAACTTAAAACGCACATTTTTAAGAGGTGTGCGCTAGGATTTGAACCCGGTCTCCCGGAGTGAGAGTAGAAATTTCAAACCACTAGGCTATTTATATTAATCAGGCTAATTATACTAATCATAATCTTTATTTGCAAAATAAGGGACAATGCCTTTAGTAGTTAATAGGTTGTTTTTATCATTAATAACATAATGTCACTGTACAACAGAATAAGAAATTTAAATATACCAAATATAAAATCCCAATAATTCGCCGAAATCCAATATTACTTACTGTTTAAATAAAACATACCATTTTATTTCAAGATAACATTGAACTTGCTCAGAAAGCCTAATTAGTGTTATGTTTTAAAATATTTTAAAATGAAACCCCTCACTGTATACATAATAAGGCCACTGTCAATACTATTCAAGACCCAATATGGAACTTAATAAGGCCTCCAAAATCAATAAGTGTTACATTTATTGAGTCGTAAACTGCGTTTAATATGCTGTCCACGATATAAAGGGAGGGTCGATTCATTAGATGAGTTTAGTGGATAGGGTGACCAATATCACTGACAAAAAAACCATACAAATGAACACACTTATTGTTTCCGCTTTTTTTCGTCTAGCATGCACGAGCATTGTCCGACACAATGTACATAATGACGAATATATATATAATATAATAACATTGACTAGACTCTTCAAATAAAAATTAATATACAAAGTTATTTTTAACGCACGGGTCTCTGGTAAATAAGTATTACAAAAATAGTAGGTCGCTACTGAATATTTTAATTAATTACAGTTAAAGTCTCTTAACCATTGAATATTTTAACTAATTACAGATAAGCTCTATTGTGATTATTAATCAAATTCTTCTTTTACATATACAACAGCAGCATCAATAAATATTCAATTGACGATATCACCAGTGACCAAGTGTTATCTTTAGGTATCATTTTGACGGACACACATTTTTCATATGCTATTCCATGGTGCGACCTATATACATATTTATACATATACACAGACGGAAATATAAGCATGTTGTTACCTTTTTGACTTGCGACGTCTACACCTTTTGTCCAGCGGTAGAGTAGTCCAGCAGTGGACTGTACTAGAGTTTCGATGATGAGGGTGAAATATTGTCGCTACAAGATCTTTACAGTTCATCTCAAGTATTGAGTACATTTTCAAATCGGCTTTACTAACTTTTCCTACTACGAAGGGTGGTCATACCAAAGCATTATTCAGCAGAGTCATGATCGATAGATAATATAAATACAATGTCCACCATTAAAAGTGCTGATGGCGGGGATACGATTGTATGCTAATGCCCGCATGGCAACAGCAAGGGCACGCAAGCCCTCATCCATGATTTGATTAGACTCAACCTATTGCGAAACCCTTCAGGGCCTGATACGTTTTTATTTGCTTCATTATTATGTACTGTTAGTATGTTAGTCGCGTGTCACTCGTTTCGTGACAACGGTTCGCGTCAATTATTATGTTGTTTTTTCATTACAGATGTATGAACCAGCTTGCTTATGTGAATTGTGTTGTACATATATATATTTACTACGGTCCTCGCGAGCCAATTAGTGTATCGATTAAGCAACATATGAATATGTTTAAGTGATTCTAATCAGTTAAAGTATGAATCCAAAAGTTTAAAAAAAACCGGAGGTTTTCAGTCTAGTTTTTGGTTATTAAAACTATCATTTGCCTGAAAGCCACATTAGGCTTTACCAACACCGACCTCATAGTGGTTGCATTTATCCTACCTACAAATGGATATCTAATTTATTTGAAGAAAAGTTACGGTAGGCTGCTTAAGTAGGAAATAAAAGAATACTAGAAAGATACTGGAAGGGAGTAAAAAAAAATAACATGGTCGAAAGTCTGCTTAGTTATTCAGTAATTTATACAAGCCTTATACAGTAAGCCATCTATTTCAAGGGAACATATCTAAAAATGAATGTTATAATGATTGCTCTTTGTATGTATATTCATTACAGAGTTTAATTAATTATTGTCCAGGCAAAAAATGTATGCACAGCTTGCGTGCCAAGGGCCAACGTTTCAAGATTTTTTTTCAATAAAGACAGATTTATGGCCGAATTAACATTGTTACTTCAACCATGTTTTTGAAATATGGCAAAATAAATATGGCAAGAAAGTAACAATGTGTTAATATATACGAATACAGATGGTACCGGGCGTAGACTGAAGTTAATTGGATAAATTAAGATACGGGCTATTGATCACTTCGTTTGAACAATTTCTAAAAAAAATGTATGAGACAGCTTTCGTGCATTATCACTATCGGCGCGAGTAAAGGTATCAAAAGCTCCTCGTATAATTAGCTAAAGCACTTATTTCTCTCATCCATGAGGAATATATGAAAATCGGTAAGTTAAAAATACCATGCAATAAAGAAATTTACATTTTAGAATAAAAAACTTATTATTAAATAAAAATGGAATTATATTGTGCGTATTGAAATAATAAGGAGGCAGCGCGGCAGTATAGATATAATACGACGGCGATTAAGATCGGCCGCTGCCGGCGTCGGCGTCGGTGTCAAGGCCCGCGGTGCGGCGCTAACAATCTGAAACGTTCCATTGTTAACACATCTAGGATCTTTCTTAATCACATTTTTGTGCTGTATCGATGATTATTAGTAACCCCGGACACTCAATTGAGGATGAAATTTGAATATTTCACTAAAAAAATAATTCATTGTCCGAAACATTATTATTGATATTATGAAAATTACAAAAACTTCCAACGATTAGTAACTATAATTATTTTTTAACTACATGTAAAGAAAAATGATGTTTACCAGCCTCTTCAGTCTGGGATATTGAATGGGATATATGAAAATAAGTTATTAAAATATGATTCAATATCATATATAGAAGGATAGGTATAAAAATGACAGAAGAGTGATTGTAAATATAGAAAACTAAGACTATAGGAAACAAAGGACCTGTTAAATTTCATCGATACAAATGAGACTCATTATGAGTAAGATCTTGTTTGAAAAGTGAAGTCATGTTTCTAAAAAGTAAAAAACCAATATCGGGAAATCTCTACATCCCCAAAATTAGTGACACCCTACGCCTACTATACACACATCCGTGGCTCGCGTGCCTGCCGAGATCGTCATTCTAATTGCACGCAAAAGCATTGTTTGCACACACAAACGATTTATACTCAGGTCATTTAGACACGATATTTTTTTTTCTCCTTTCGATTAAATTCCATTTAACGAGGCCGTTGAAGCGCATAATTACTAACGAAAATAATTTTCAACTCTACTTTTCTGATAGTCTATCGAAGCAGAGTTTACATTATAATTCCGTCGCTAAGTAACTTTATTTTGTTTACCTGGACGCTATAATTAAAATCGCGTAATTAGTTAATCGTCGTCACATTCAATCGATATTATGTTTGTTTTTTCTTGCTCTATATTCATTCAACGCACTCTAGCAATCCGCCCTTAACGTGGATCGTAATAAAAATGATTATACAATTAACCATTGTAGAGTCATAACACCGCGAAAGCTGCGATTTGGAGCGTCTGATTTGTGAACTAAGTTTTACGACATAATATTATGTAGATACTATTATTATTAATAATATTAGTTTCCCAAAGGTAAATAAATAGAATACTTAAACAATGGATTCTCGCATACAACACAGCACAAAGCAAATAATGAGGTATTATCGATACCACTCGTGTCTATACTGTTAATATGAATGTTAAAATGTGATGTTCTTCGTAAGCACTGGTTAGTAGAGTTAGTTATACTTTTAAAACCTTTTTTCGCTAAGCAAGATGCGAAAAGTAACACAGAAACAGTTATTCTCGTAAATAATCATCCGTAATTTAATGTGTAAATATTTACGTCCGCCTGTGGACGTCCGTTCTAATGAAATGATGATCATATTATGTAAATATGTAATTAATATAAATATTTTTCATAGTTTACATTTCGTATATTTTTTACCGTATACTCGTATACCTATATGCACATTATAAATAAGAGGTAAAAATATTCCACATAAATCTATCAAACAAATAAAAACGCACTATAACATCCTACGATATAATCATTATCTATTTAACCTTCAATACTTACCCGACGTTATTTTACAAATTATGGACTTCTCATTCAATACAATGTAATAATATTCTCTAAGTACAGACAGGAGGTAAGGATATAAAATATACCACTTACATAATATTTTGGCACTCTTATAGAAACGGCATTAAAATATATTTCCATTTGTCAGAATGCCAAAATATTTTTCCATCGAAAACGCTGACAAAATACTCAGCGGAAATCTTACATATGATTAGTTATTTCATTATAGAAAAAAAACTGCAACCGCATGTAACTTAATTACGGTGAAAAAAAAACTGCAAATCACATCTGACTTCCCCAAACCGCAATCACAGTTCGGCGTCCTATTATACCGGCGATACCTACCCGAACCTTGTGCGGTAATTGAAGATGTAACGAATAATGCTGTTTGTCTTCGGAAAGTTTTCAATGTGACTAAAGAGTTGATTGGTTTCCTTTCGGTATACAATATTCACCGGCCGTGGAAAACTTCGCATTCGTCATCCAATTACTTTAATACATTTTAATGCGGCTGCGAAAGAATGTCCAACAATGACTGGTTGTAACAATTAACATCGTTACTGATGTATATACGGAGTTAATTATTGAATATCAATTGTTATTCAACTGACGTAGAATAACGTCAAGCGTATATTTCCCTAAAGGGAAAGGCAGCCTGTCAATAGTCTTTGGTCAAAATCAATAGTAGACCGCCTGAGTATATAATGAAATATGTCACATTTCAATTGTAACTATTATATTATTACGCCTGATCCCTCACGGGGTAGGATGAAATTTTAACGTTCGCAATAAAAAAAGAAATGCAAAGTAGTGAACCACAGGAATGAATCAACCAAATAAATACATACAATTAATGCAACAGATTGCAGATTGAATTGTAAAGAGATTCGAATTGTATTTTCCTCAATGTTACCTACATTTATGTGTGTTATTCACAATAAACAGTAGGCACCAGTGTGTAATTTGTACCTTGTGTGAAATCAAAAGATTTTTTTACGTGATATAAGCGTATTTTCAAAGTCGTACGTACGCATGTCCGTCATTGCTTACCATGATAATAATACCTTTAGGAACATCACTCAGGGCCATGCGATATCAAACTAGACAAAATTGGTGCTATGGTAACCAGTTACCTGATAAACATACTTACCTCATAACCAATACTTCGGTATTGGAAATTTCCAGTACAATACACTCGTCACTTTCTAGAGGATTCCGCAGTGTTACTCCTCGAAGGTCTTCCAGATACATGAGGATTTTCCTATTAAAGACAGTCTATAGACAATTAATTTGATAGCGAACGTGGCTGAGACATACCACGCGTGATTCACCCCAAGGCCCGCAGACTGCGTCGTAGCTAGCTCGGTGGACGGCCACGGCGGGGTATATATTGTGTTGAAGCAAAAAAATATGCAGTAGTTCTTATTTTATTTATTATTCATTTATTGATCATTCAAGCATACATGTATATTATGATCTCAAATAAGTGTTCGTCCTCAATGGAGGCAATATATTTCATATCGAAGTGTCTATGAAGCCGATATTAAACCATTTGCATGTCAGTCTTTATGACTAATTATCATTAGTATTCAATAAACAAAATATATATCTTTCTGACATCTTAAAAATTCTAATATATTGTTTATTAATTTTGTTTAAATTGCTCCAGAATACTACTAGAATTCGGGTGAGAAAGTATAACACAGTTAACAAACTCTATCGACTCAAACTCGCACAGCACCGGAGTCCAGTGTTCCCATGCAAAGAATGAAGATTGAACAAAAAACCTGACCAGTAATACTATGCATTAACACAATCATAGCAAAGGTGACGTGAAAAAATTATAGCATTCGGCCGTTGGACTCTATACGGGCATGCTGCTCCTAGACAAACCAGTTGGAGTATCGAGGATGAACGCGAAACAGTGTACTGTATTTGCTTGGTCGTGAAAGTTACATTAACGTTGTGAATGGAAATTATCCATTGCCAAAATGATCCAAATCGATAGACATATCGTAAACATGTATATTGAAACGTTAACTGTAAGCAATAAAAACCTAGTGGTTTAAAATAACATCTACTCGGGAGTCCTGAGGTCCAATTCTCGTACGCATCTCTTTGCATAAAATGTGCGTTTAAGTATTAAAACCACTCGCTTTAACGATGAAAGAAAACATCGTGAACAAACCGGCACGCCTTTGAGCTCATCGTTGAGCCTTACACTGTAATAGAGACGCAAATGAAAATGAAACTGGTCCTCGAGTTGGCAGCGTCCAATGTTACTTCACGTGACAAATAGTTTATAATCCTGTGCGCCGCGATTTTATCTCATTACATAATGACATAAACAAGATCTTGACATAAAAGGTATTAAATTGGATTATTACAGGATTAGTTCGCAATGGGCGACAGTCATTAAGTGTTTAGTCTTAATTGGTTAGTTTAGACCAGATGTTTGTGTTAAATACCAGACGTAAGTATTTATAAATAGTGTAAACAGTAAATTAAATTTATAAGCGTATAGGTTTGGTTTAAATAAAATTCACGTTATTTAGCAATAAAATTAGATACTTTAAAATTGTTTAAACACGTTTGCTTTTACATTTACACATATTATGTACGTTTTTCACATAACGAAGTTGATCAGTCTCCGAATCCGAGAGATGGCCGCAAAGATAGACAAAAGTATAAAAACACTAATTTGAAACTCATTTAGTACAACTTCGAAATAAAGCAATACACTCAGTAAGTATTCCCGCAGACAGGTGGCGCTGCTGGGTTTCAATATAAACCAAATTTTCTATAACAATAGATATAAATAGATCTGAATGGACACCTATTTTATTGTTGTTGATTGTTTAACTTCAAACTAGGTAATAAGGAGCGGACTTAATGCAGGCTCTCTACATCCGTTCGACCGGGATGATGGTGAAAATACGAGCACATGCTGGGTGATAACAGGAAATATAGTAATTGATATTAACGTTACGTTACTATTTAATAAACATACATATGTATATAATTTAATATATAAAAAAATTCCGTGTAACCACAATAATTAATTTATTATTATTATACAATGGCCTGGATATTCAAAATCACTTGCGACTAAACAAGCCACCTCGCGAAATATTCAAAATCAAAATGAGAACATCCATTGAAAGTGAAAACGGATTCGCGAAATTAATTTCACAGCGTTGTTAAAATTCAATTGTTTCAAAGCGAAAAGAGAACGAACAACACAAAGTGATAATGTATGTATTCATGATAATGAGCAACAAGACAGGAAAAAATACTTCGTGCGCTCATTTCGAGTACAATTCTCATGATAACATCGTCTGAGTACGTTTGTATAGTTCGCGTGTTTCTTGCAATCTATCGCATGCCTACAAATTAGTAGATGAAATTATACAAACCCCCGTTGTCGTTCTGTTAAAATCAATGAAGGGATATTTTATGGATGGAATACATTAAATAGTGTACATTACGACAATACAGTACGTATATATCCATGCATCGAACTATTTCTGCCAATACCAATCATATATGGATCATTCAGATCATTGTACAACACTACACACGATAAATGAGCGCCTACAACAAGCAACCCTGAAACGTGTTCGTTAAACCGATGCGATGCGATGCCGTCCTTATCGAACGTATTAAGTATTTAAGCCGCGCGATTTAACCCGTAATCGTATAGATAATAACGTTACACGCAAACATCCCTCTATGTTAACAAATAGCCCCATCGCATTATAACATCGCGATCATAATGTTTACGCACCAAACAATCGCTACTCGGACCTCGGTCGGACACACGCCGTACAAACCGACACAAGGATACACAAATACCGTATGTAGTTATTGTACGATGCGGGAGACGGTTGGTAATGACATCAACAATATCGATTTACGGGACTTTGATATCTATTGGTATCGATAACACAATATACTTAACATAATAACGCGCCTATATTTCCCTAAAGCGGTGGTAGGCAGAGCGTGTTCCGCATAATACTCCCACGTTTCACTATTTAATTTTACGTCCTCCTATGAAATAGGTGGTGAGCCTATTGCCTTACAACCGGTATATTTCCAGACTCAGTAGCAACAGCCACAACTAGAAAATCTAAATTGGAAAAATCCAGTAGCCAAGCATTGAATGGTGAAATTTTAAATATTTTTGTTATGTATTGAACGCATTGTATGCTCTAGTTGTCTAGTAGGTAAGCAGGGAGACAGACGAGAGAAATCAAGAACACAAGACGTTGAGTTGGCCTTTAATAAATAAATTTTTGTTCACTTTTATTATTCGCAGTTGATCTCCACCATTTTAATATAACCAGTATTGCTTCAACCGTCATCTTGAATTACATCCGGTTAGTTTCATTCATTGTTAGTATTTTATAACACCGCATATTATAAAATACGGCAATACGAAAAGGTTCACTA
>DWTO01004726.1:0-11284 GCA_018244755.1 Jemadia pseudognetus
GGCCGAAACCGAAACTAAGGCCGAAACTAGATTTTTTGGCCGAAACTGGCCGAAACCGAAAGTTCGGTCGGTCACTATTGGTTACATTTGATTTAATTGTTCTCTTCCCTCCGTATAGCGAAAACTATAATGAATAAGAACGCTCGGTCCCTTGAAATTCGTTATAAAGAGTTTACACTGTATATATATTTGCATATTTTCTGTTAGTACTGTAAACAGAATATATTCATGTTTATTAGGTGGTATATTTTTAACAGACTTCAAAAAGGAGGAGGTACTCAATTTGTCTGTGTTTTTTCTTCCATAGATGTAAAGACCATACTATAATGTGACTTTAAGTACACTTTGTCAGTTTCTATGAACTCAACATTGGTGAGATGTCTTCAATTTGGAAATTGTTGGATAGACATGTAAATTGCCTTATTTTGTTTTGCTGTAGGTTAAGGAAAATTATTGTAAAGATATTTACAACAATCATTGTTTAAGTTTTTCACTTGTGAGAAATGACATTTCATTATATTTGTCTCTCACTACTGAACTCATATTTTGTGAGCATGGTGATAAAATTGTGTTTTTGAGATACAAATTATGTTGCAAATTTAATATATTTATAAATTGGCATTTCTTCTCAAGGAACTGTAAATAATGATGTCTTAGTTTCACATTCTTCATTGTTCTCGTGATATTATTGTCATAATTGTTTTTTGTGTATAAAAATAGAATATTTAAGATGGGATTACACAAACTATTAGAGAATTCACATGATTGAAAATCGGTTAGCGTGAATAATAAAGATGCAACGGTCATTAAATATGTAAGTGACTAACGTTAGTTGATATTACTTTGACTAATATATCGATCTAGCATTATAATTTAGGTGGAAACGTAATAGTGACGCAGACAAGAATTACCCTTTACAATTTTAAATTCATATATTATCGGCTCTATATAATGAAGATGTTGGCCTTTTTAAATAATGATGTCTAGTGTTGTTACTATTATTTCTAATTTAGGGGGAGAAGACAGCTCGTGGACAACAGCGATCGTATTAGGAATGGTACTTATTTATTAGTGTCAAAAATGGCATTTGTAACGTAACGTATATATTTCAAGTTTACGTATTCTTTTCGTTTTTACGTATTTTGTTGTCAAAATTGTTTATAATTTATTTGCCTCATGATCTGGTCGTGCGTGTAATCCTAGTTTGTGTGAACCAACTGCTTTTAGTGTGAATCATTTTAATTTTTACGTATGGTTGCATTATTATAATACTAAAACATGTTAATGGGTTTAGTATGCAGATGTACAAGTTTAGAATAAAAATTAGTGATAAATATAACGTAACACCAAATAGAGAAATGCTGACATTTATATAAATATAAAAGGAAGCATATTTACATGTTTTTACGAGTCAGTTGTATGTGCGTGTGAATGATTGTTTTACATTTCTTTGAGAACTAAAGTGTTTATTAAAATTGCGAGCTACATGCGTCAAATTGGATACAATCGAAATATTTTTTGATTGTATTCATTTTGCATTTACTTTGATCAATTTTGTAAAGTCTAAAACAACGCATTAAGAATGCCTGGAACTGTTTAGCGAGTAATATTAGAAGTTTTGTAAAGTAAAATTTAACTGTTTACTTCCGTAAATAAAACTAGAAAGCGTTAGATGTATTTTTATACAGCTTTGAGCAGTATCATAACGTTTTATAAGCGGAAGTATTCTCTTAAATTATTCCCGATAAACATATTTGCAATAAATTTGTTGATAATAATTATAGTTTTTTAAATATTATTTATACTCCTTTACCTGCACTTTGAGAGTTAAGCCTCATTATGGATTTCCATTAAAATGTAGTATATGTCGTATTCAAGGTCCGAGTGTCCACCAATTTAAGGTCGCTCAGCGAGCTAAGGAAAGGGCTATTTATATTATTATGCTCGTCCTGTTTGAAGGATCGAATCCGAAAAGAGGCAATCCGACAAAACCACTTAGATAATAATTTCACCACTTATATAATAATATAAGGTCCAGAGAACCGACAGTCCAGTGGATAAGCAAGTTGAAGTAGCAATAGCTTGGTCACTTGGTTATCTGTTTTCTTTGCTGTTCTGGAGTGCAGACCACGCCTGGCAAACGTAGCGTAGGACGTTCTCCGGCTGTGTTGTGACGATATACGCAGTGGCTGACAGCGGTTGGATGCAGAGCTGAAGATCGAGCTGCGGCGTGCTATTGGATAGGTCTATGTCTAGCCGTGGACGGAAATAGGTTGATAATGGTCGTGGTTTGGTATGATACGGAATTAATATTAACGTTTCCAATGCTAGAAAAGTGATGCTACTAATTTCTTTCGCTAAAATCAATAAAGGGGACAGTGAGCCACGAAGATTTATTTTTCCCGATTCGTAAAACCTGGAATTATTCAAGACGATAGCATAGGCACTTCATAGGTAGCTAAGCCTTTCTTAGGAAGCTGTTATTGCCTGTCTTGTATGTCGCGTTGGTTACGAGCGCGACTGCCGTTCAGAAGGTCCTGGATGCAGATTTCGAATCGAGCGCTACTAGATTTTTCTAGCTTAGATTTTCTGATAGTGGCTCGAGGTCTGGAATTCTGCCCGGTATTTATATTATATACCACCTATTCCATAGTGGAACGTAAACGTAACTGGGCAAAGGTGACTGTACTACATTCCTCTGTCTACCTCTTCGGAGACTAAAGGTGCGATGTTACGTTTTTGTGTCATATAATTTTCCTTTTATGACGAGATTGAGGTTCAATAATCTTTCCTACGATTGTTTTTCCAGTGACCACCAAAATGTTAATATACTGATTATATACATAACAATTATTACATCTTTTTCTTTACATTTCGAAGTCAGCGCCAGGAACGTTCTAGCATATGCACAACGATGTAGTATTTCATTATATATTGTAACCACGTTTTTTTTTTTTTTTATTTCAGGAAAAAGGGCTTAATCGTAACGACGATTATGTCGCCCTGGTACAAGTTTGTAACCACGTTGTTTAGCATAAAGTACGCCGTTTAGGATCTGAGATGATCTCTGCGTCTGGTTGGTTTCTGCTCTTGTCGCATCTGTAGAGCCGGATTATCCATAACACTGTTAAAGACTGCCTGAGACGAAAAAAAATCATGTTTCGAGTAAAAAATTGATGTCATAGAAATATCATAATTACAAGTAGTAACATCACGCCTGTAATCCCTGAAGAGGTAGGCAGAGGAATGTAGAATACTCACTCCCACGATTCACCAGTTACGTTTACGTCTCACTATGGAGTAGGTCGTGAGCCTATTGCCATATACCGGGCCCATATTCAGACTCCGAGCCACTACTAGAAAATCTAAAGAAGAAAAAATTTATAGTGCTCGACTCGGGAATTGAACCCAGGAGCTCTCGATCGACAGTCGCTTTAGCAACCAACACGACCGAGGTAGTCATAACTACAAGCAGATTTTTTTATGTCATTTAAGCAGTGTGAAGAGGCCCTGACAATTGCATTGTCCAGGGCCTCAAGATGTGATTAACCTGGTACTACTTCTGCAGTTTTTCTATTTGAAGTGGGCAGTGTAAAAATTCGTTTATTCAGAAAACTGTTGTGTTAATGATTACAAGTGTCGGCTAGGCAGTATGAACAAAATCTAACAAGCATTTCTTTATAAGTTTGTTTAAAATTGCCTTGGATTAATGTGGATACTTATAGAATTGAAGAATGGTCACAGTCTACCTTAAATAATCATAACTATTTTAATTCATATTTGTGCTTTTATAATTTCACAAAATTGTATTAAGTACATGGCCAATTATGATCCAGTCCTACCTCTGATGTAAAATATTAAGAAGATTAACTGTAAAGATTAAAAGTACAAAAATCAATATCTAAGATATTTCTGTAAAGTATTATTTTAATGGCAGTGTATTTCAATACCCACAATTGTGTAGAGCTTTAGTTGTTGTAAATAAAGATATAATTTTAAAAAATAAAATTATGCCAACCCTTGAGGGTGCTGGCATGAAGATATGTAAGTAAAAATATAAAAAGTTTCAAAAAACGCTCAATGAAATTGTTTTGTATCATTTAATTGCCCTAAAAATGTACAATAATGCCGACATTCTCAAATTGTATAACAAGTGCAAAGTCGATGACGATACCCACACGCATAAATGTGATAGTACTGGCTTATAGTTATATCATCAACGGCTTTGACTCCATTACACTGAGATTAACACATGATTCAGAATTAACAGCCTACATCGATCAGGAATAGGAATAACTGTAGCTTTAATTAAATGTTACATACAACATTTTATTTTGCAGATTTTCATTATTATACTACATAATTAAATAAATTGCATTCTTGTTGATGCACTGGTAAGTGTAACACATCACACATCAGTCCTTGCATCACTATAAGGGTGAGGTCTCCATACATTCGATTCCATGGCCGTCCACTCTAGATAGTATACACTGAAACCTCATATAGGATGGCAGTAGTAGTGTTCTTAAAAGTAAATAGCTTAGAAAGCAAACAGCAGTAAGAAGGCCATCATAAGACAGAACAGTCCCATGGCCTCAGACAGGGCAAATCCCAGGATGGCGTATGAGAAGAGCTGTTGCTTCAGAGAGGGGTTCCTGGCATAGCCGATGATCAAGGAACCGAACACTGTGCCGATACCAGCACCTGCAATGATATAAACATTTATTAGAAATGGTGTTTAACAATTTTATAACAATGAACATTAATGAATGTGAACTGTGACTACAAATATAATACAAGGAAAGGCACCTCTTCTTCTTAATGATGTTCATGCAATTAATGTAACATGCAAATAAAATAAATGTGATCCATAAGGTAATAGTGAATTATCTCTATCACTGCAGTTAATACATACTGTACAAATACTGTATGTTACAAAAAAAACATTTAAAAAGCATTAGGAACACAGTAACTAAGCAGAAAATGCCCAGGACTTCGGATAGCACAAATCCGAAGATAGAGTAAATATTACTGGTTTGTAGGGTTGGTTTTTGGGACTGCTTAGACTAGAACTAGCATTATTGGTAGAGTAGTGCAAATATGAACTGATTGGAGGTCCTGGATTGGAATCCTTAATCAGGCATCAAGGTTTTTCTAACAAAGAATTCTCAGATAGTAACTAAGACTGGATTTACTTCTCAAAAATGGCTAATAGACTGAACCATTATTCCATTGATGGGCATACTCCAATACTGATTCTTTCATGTGACACAAAACAATTGAGGCAAATTGAATAATCGATATTTGAATTTATTCATGAGAAAATCAATACCAGTTATGCAACCTTCAAAGTTTCATTACATAAAAGATTGGCATATATATTCACATGCAACCATTTACCAGATTAAATAATTTTTAAGAGAACTGTTGAAAACAGAATTAAGAAATACCAAGCTTTTTGAAGGTTAAACACACCATATGTACATTTGATTAGCAAATAATGAAATAAGTACAGATAGTACATGCACTGTGAAATATTTAAACGTATTGTCTGCTTACCGGAACCTGCGACACCCACTGTTGCTGCACCAGCACCAATGAATTTGGCAGCAGAGTCAATGTCCTTTGTGACTGAGGTGGTCTGGAAGGTGCGAACGGCTGAAAGCTGAACAGGGGCAGCTGGGATGATCTGTTTGTGTGTGGACACTGCTGCCAGTGGCCTCACCAAAGCTGTGTTGCAGAAGATCTGTAACAATATTATGATCAATGCTCATTATTATTTTCAATGGCCAAGTTCATATCTTGACATTGACAATTGGTGTGGTTCTAAAAAAAGATTATACAACCAAAAATCAATATCTCCTAAAATTTAACCAATTTTTAAGGTTTATCTTTGACAGCTAAAAAGAAATTGTTATCAATAGTCTTCTAATGATAAATAAATTGTGATTATGTAATTATATAATAGACGCCCTGTATTGATCTATGAAAAACCAGCTCAATCAATAAAAAAATCTGGTATCTGTAATTCTTATTTCAGTTTCATTAATAATTTACCCACCGGTAAAATTGATCCATAAATGGAAAGCATAACAGATGAATTCAGCTTTTCGAAATTATGAATTGATTTTTAGCGAAGTAATTATAAGTTTCACAAATGTTCAGGAAAGCCAAAAGAATCACCAATACTTACAGCAGACCTGGCCGCAGGGGCGATCAATCGGGCAGCAGACAGCATTTTATGGTTATTAGGGTGCGGCGAGCGACAACTGTAACAAAACGAGTACTAAATTAATGATTGATATTGAATGCAGCTCTAGTAGCTAAGTTCGCGGTTGAAAAACTAAGATCTAGACATGGGAATACTTGACAGTTTGACCGCAGAGCGTTACGTAATTTATAAGACTACGTAACAGAAACCTAGGTCGAACATAAACTACACTTATGAAATAATACCGATTTGTGATTACTACGTACTGAATTATATAGCGGGATTTAGCGTATTTCAACTGCGATGAGATATACGAAGACGATGGAAAATGGCCGATCCGGCGATCAATTTCAAAGGATTTAATAATCGTTCTATGTGACAACTTACAAGATCACAATAAAATATTTGCACTAACACCCACGGGGAACCTTTTCTTTTATAAAAAAGCACTTTCTATTTGCTTGTGTCTTGAGATTTCAACACTTTTTCACGATTAGTTTATTCACTAATTTTTACTACACTTACCAAAGAACACCGAGAAGGAGGAGACCGGCCTTTGGAATGTTCAATTTCTGAGTGGTGAAGTGAAACAGAATAAAAATCGAGCTTTTTCATTGGTCGGTTCGCGCATACTGCGCCAGTTCCGATCGGCGCAGCCAACTATTGATTGACCTACGCGCTTGAAACAGGCGTGTAATCCTTTTAACACTAGGATATTTTTATAGCTTGTTATTGTGATTATTCTTAATTAAAACTATACTTTTGTATTTAATTTTGATGTTTGAGTTTATTTGCAAACATATAAAATAAACTACAGAAAATACGGATATGACGATTAGGAAACATACCAGTCACGCGTTTGACTAGTGCATTATCCACCTTACGACATGGCCGTCTTCATGACAAACATCTGTACATATAATGGCTGTGGCATTGTATTTCCAAGTTTAGTGGACTTAATTTGGCACATAGAAGATGTACATATAGGTAATTCATAATTAATAGTGGATTTGTGGCATTTAGTGCGTATTTATTGTTGACTAATATGTGATGACCCTCCCTTCTTATCAATGTTTGAAAGTTGTCAACACTGATGTATATTTTTATGGAGGCCTAAAATTAAATAATTGCGGGAAACTAGTGTTTATTTAGAGTTTTATTTGTTTACGATGTATTTCTGTTGTTATTTTAAAAATTTAATCATTGATTAATTTTATACGTAGCGGTCTAAAATTCAACGTAAACATTGAACAGCTGATATATATTTGTTGTAATGCAATCAGTAAATATACCGATTACAGATTACGATCCTGCTGTAGTGGAGCAGAAGGAAGCATCACAGCCGACGTCGGTGCCACTGAGCTACATCAAGCGTTTTCTCTCAGAGGCGACGCGACGAGAGATGCACACTATGCCGCCCACAGCTGAGGTCCGCCGGCGCCTGTTATCTGTCCCCAAAACGCCGTCAGTCCGTAGCAGTACACCCACTGGTAAATCTTATCAGTATATTGAATTGCACTAGTACTTTGTTCGTTTATTTTCTGCAGTGTTTGTATCGAAACTATACTTACAATTAAATTATAATCACCGTATATTTAATATACGTGTTCATGTCCCTTTTCAGTAGTTATTATTAAGCAAAAAATTCAGCGTGATATTACAGTTTCTTTAAGAAACGTAACATTACGCCTGTAATCCCTGAAGAGTTAAGCAGAGGAGTGTAGTACACTCCCACATTTCACCAGTTACGTTTACATCCCACTGTGGAATAGGTGTTGAGCCTATTGCCATGCACCAGGCACAAATCTTGACTCCGAGCCACTACTAGAAAATCAATATTAGAAAAATTCTATAGTGTCCGTCCCGGAAATCAAAACCAGGACCTCCTGATCGGCAATCACACTTGCAAACAACAAGGCAGTTTTTTCAAGAAATATCATGTATTTTTTGGTAGGACAAAGAAGAATGACTGGTGTTATAATATTGTCTTCAGTATGGTCTAAGGCTTAAATTTCTAAATAGTTACAGATTCAATTGTGTTCATAGAACTTTTGTAACAATTTTTTTTATTAAATAGCTTTCAAGATTATAACTCTCACTGTTAAAATTTTCAAGTTAGTATTGTTAAGAACTTGACACATTTGTCAAGTGGTTGCGAGTGTGACTGCCAATCAAAGGTGCAATCCTGGGTCTGATACTATTGAATTTTTCTAACTAGAATTTTTGACTTTTCTAGTAGTGACCGGTGTATTGCAATAGGCTCACCAACTATTCCATGATGGAATGTTAACATAACTGGTGAAACATCCATACTTTGGGCGCCAACTAGAAATTTTAACTAGAAATTCTAGTAATATTCACCAGACACATGTTTTTGTTAAGGAACTAATTTATTTTAAGATGCTATCGTAATAAGTTGTTTAGTTCTTGCTATCAAAATTAACATTAATATACAAAATACATAAACAAATTGTCATGTGTTAAAGAATTTGTATGAAAGTAAACCAATGTCATTGTAATATTATGTACCTGTTGATAGCCAATTATTTCTATAAACCTAACATCACTCCTGTAATCCCCAAAGATAAAGATATAGGAATGTAGTTCACTACCAAATTTCAACAGTTACATTTACATTCAATTGGGAAATATCTGTATACTTTATATATGACTGGCCCGTTGGTGCAATGGTCAGGGAATCTGACTGTTGCGATGTCGTGGGTTTGATAATACATTGAATTTTCACCAGCATATTCTTACAATATTTATGTGTATAAAAATTCTGTCCTAAAGGTTTCATAATGGGATTAAAATGTTAGCTTAAAAAAAATTAGTCTGGACTTATTGCTTTGTGTCCATTCTTCTTCATATGCTTAATTAAATGTAAGCTTTTAATGTTGCATAATCATTTCTTTGGGCTTTTAACAAGGTGTTAAATTAGGGATGTTGAAAATAATTTGAAAACTGTCTGATATAGGACTGTGTAATATCACTTGTGAATTGTAATCACTCATGTTCTTTGGGGTGCATGAAAGGAGCCTCGCCGAGTGGCGACCATGTCTGCTTAAGTACAAACATATATACTGCCTGGTGTACCCTGAACATTGTGACTAAACCTTTCACTACAATGGCTGGTCACTAATTATCAGCTATCGACTTGACATAGAAGAAGTATAAATCACTTTCCATATGATAATAAAATCTTGGCATAATAGTAACACAGCTATTGGTCCAAAGTAGGAGAAACCTGAAATATGGTGACCACATATATGATAATCACTGGTATAAATTTTTTAATTGACATTGAACAATTACTTTGTCCTTGGTTAGAAAAAAATTTCTTGAGCTTTGAAGTCTACGAACCAGTTAACCAATACAATACATGCCTGTGTATTTATTACTATAACATAACCAATTTTATCAATTTCAGGCAGTGAATTAGATGAAGACGAGCTCATGAGCCCATCTGAAGATAGCAATGACTCTTGGACGACCGTTGAGGAGTACAGTTCAGATTTTATACTGCGATATGGCGTCAAGTATGTAATTACCATGGTATTCATTAATTTGGAGTATGAATATTGATTTCACAGTTTTGGAATTATTTTAGATCTTTATCATATTGCATTGGAATAATATAATTTTATGTAATGCATTGATTTCATTTCTATTATATAGACATATTATTATGTATATTGCATAAATCTTTAACTTATTACCAAAATCACATGCTTCCATTTTTAGATGCATTTGTGTTTTTGGAAAAGTTTGTAATTCAAGTACAAAATTATTAGTACTTATATAATTTTTTACAATTGGCATAGTTAATGAGAGAAATGATGACCCAAAAAGCTAATGATTTCATCCGGCAGAGCACCTTGTGTTCAGTATATTCTGTATCTACATAATGAAATGTTTTGTTTAAAGGATGAATGCTAACGCATCTTCTGGAGCTCTCGGCCCTGCGGCACAAGAAAAGCCCTTTGCTTGCCCTGTACCTGGCTGTAAGAAACGTTACAAAAACGTCAACGGCATCAAGTACCACTCCAAGAATGGTCATAAGAAGGATGGCAAGTAAGTACTTGATATCAGAAACATTTGTCTTATAAAGCAATATATGTATAGCCAGATCAATAGTGGAAAAATTTAGGAGTCTTCTCCTTGTTTTGCAAGTAAACAGCTGATTCAACTGAGGTATATGTAAGAACAGTATTTACTTTTATACCTCAATTTATGAGGTATTGATAACTTGGATTATGAATTTATAATTTAACATTTAGCCATGCCTAGACAGGGCGCGTCATACCGCGATGAGCCAAGTCATGTTTAATCGCTTCTTGCGACACCCTGGTATCCCTGAGCATGTATTCTCTCTTCTGGCCGCCGTGGAAAGCAATGTAGCCGTTGCGAGAAGTCTCCTACGATCACCAATCCGCATGATCAACATCCCCTATGTCCAGCAGTGGACTGAACAAAAACTAAACGATTGTCTTTTTATGAATTTTTTCCCTAGTTTTATTTTGAATTGGCCATTTTGTTTCTATCCTTAGAACGTTCCCAGTGTTGCAATCGCCATATCAATATAGACAGAAAGTCCCTTACGGACCCAAGAAACGTTTGTCTGCTCAAGAATACTTCTGGAGGAAATGGGTACATTAATTAGTCGCGTTTAGTATTACATATTGGGCGTCGTAGTTTGTTTTTCTCATGTTCTCTTGGTATAAATACAAAAATATTTCGTGTAATATTATTTCATTTTATCTGTATGGAGACGATAAATAATATAAAATTAAAAGTATTCAGTAAGTTTGTTTTTATGGTGGTAGTCTTAGATTATCTTATAATCGTAGGTAGTGAAATTATAAAATAGTTCTTTTATTTGTTATTATTACAATCAATTGAACATTTATTTCCACTTTTTAATTCCCAATTACTGCTCATTTTACGTAATAGTTTATACTATATCAATATACGTATTACATGTATTATTTGATCAACTTATATTAGAAACTCAATTATTTCAATTCTCTTTTCGATTATTAGAATAAAAAAAGCGTACAAGTGCCAATGCGG
>DWTO01004727.1:0-11284 GCA_018244755.1 Jemadia pseudognetus
CACGTGGATAAATGAAACGCACCTATATCGCTTAGCACACGAACACCAGTCTGGTTGAGAGGGGCTGTTGCGTTCGTATTTAAAAAAAATTGTTAGGATTATCTGTTCAAATGTATACAAATAGGTCACGATTTCTGTAAAGAAAGCTTTAATATAACGACCACTTTTTTAGAACTTAATTATTCATCGCCGCTGCATACAAATGGCAAAGCTTGTCTCGATGATATCCAGAGAAAATTTTGTTAATTCCAAACGGAACAGACCGCGGCGGAGCACCCACAATCAGGTGCCGCACTGATGCCTGTCATATAAGAGAGAATGAGAAAAACATTGACATTAACTCATTGACTGACCAGCGCACCGCTCAAATTATTGTTTCCAAAAGATTTGTCTATTGAGAACATCAGTACTTAATTTCCAGCGGTTAATTTACAACCTCCTACAATTAAAGGCAAGCCCATGCCCACTTGTGGGACGAGCGATCTCCAACGCTAACCGCCTATCACGGATACGACATAGCGACCCATACTTTATGGTGTATATCGGACACTGTGCAATAAATAGATAATTTATAGTCTAACAGGTAATATTGAAATTTTCTATAACAAAGTTGTTTGCAATTTATATTTCCAAATAGTGACTACATAATAATTGATAAGGAACTTGTAATGCGGACGTCTCCATATGAACCAATTCCACGCAACACCCCATTGTTCTGTAACTGGACAGTAAATAATAGTCTCAGCTGTGGTTCCGCCGCCACGTGTTACGTACTCTCCCGTGTGTGACGTAACGTGACGTAACGTGGACGTATCTCCGCGCCCCGCAGCGGCTAAGGGGTTGATATGTGATTACATTACATCATGAATAGATCCGGTAAACCATTGTTCTCAGTTTCCTGCGTGGTAGGTAATTACGTTTGTTTGTTATTGTATAAAAAAATAAATGGAACTGGGACCGTATGGAGGCAATCTGCAGGAAAGGATGTTTTACATATTTAAACAGCGGACTAGTAAAAAATTGGTGTAATATATGTATGTGGTTAATTCATGATAGAATATTAACATAAAAACCTAGTGCCTTGTGATATGGGAATATTAAGGATCGATACACACTACCGTTCAATTTATGTATACATACCTTCATGTAAAAATAGGGTGAATGCTAATGCGTAGAGTTCCCTTTTCAACTCACCCGGTTTCGCTGATATTATAATATCTGTTGGGTGTTCTTTTAGTGGTGCCAATTACGGGAGGTCTATGCTCAATAGTGGACCTCCAAAGGCCAATGATAATAATGATCTTTTACCCTATATTATATTAGATTAGTAAAGGGTTTTCTTATTCAATGACGGGCCGAAATCGGACATTAGTGTGGATCGATCTTAACTTTACGTATATTATGTAGCAAGTTACAAGCATTCGCCGGCTCTATGTTTATGAATAATAAGTAATAAATTACCATAATGTGTTCCACCCGTTCCCTGTAAATATAATGTATACTTAAATTCTTCCGCCCTTTTCGTGTATTTAGTTTTATCACAGACGCTAGCTAATGTACAGTTTTGACGTTAGCAAAGGGGCGATCCACAGTGGCCGCAGTGACAAAGATTAGGGGTCCGTTTATATAGTTGTATAAAAATCGAAAATTACATTTTTAATATCATACCACGTTGTCTCGCCTTTACTATACTTTCCGACGATGTCACTATATATATTATAGCTGTCTAATTTCGCAACATGTTAAATGCCCGTGGTTTTTAAAACCGAATTCTGTATAATAAAATAGTGTACTTTGTATAAGTCCCGTGTAAATGTATATGTTATATTAAATTTATATATATGCATATAAATCATAGTTTTGTTTCTACTATTATAAACCACAGTAGTTGTGTTATTTTCGTTGAAGTTGTTAATCTACAGGGTGTTTGTTTTCGACGTTAATGCAACTTGTTTTCATATTTGATGGTGATAATTTTTATTGTATGGCAATAAATTTCAAGAGTTATATGTTTAGTTCATAAGAGTCCTTAAATTTGAAGACATCCAATGTTCTATTTCTTTAATGTGTAATATGTACCGGTATATAGTTTGTATGCAAAATCATCTGTTTCATGTTTTTTTTTTGTTTCAAAGTAGTTACATTTAATTAGTTTAGTGTACAAAATTATTTACTCCGCCATTTTGTAAATAATGTATAATTTTAATATATTCTTACTCGAGTACCTTTCGTTGTGTAAAGTGAGGTCAATCACGATTTGTATTTATTTATATGTGGGTTTGGTTCAAATAAACACTGTAATACTGTTTATACTTTAGTTTTCTTTTTTATAGAATTTCCTTTGATAAAGAAATTTGCGTTTTGCATGGAAATGTAAATCATTTAAATTACAATAAGACAGTACAGCACATATATTTTTCGCCATGTTTATTTCGTCAAAAGGCTTATAGTCCCTCAATTTTTGTAAAAATTAATTATTGAAACGCCATTTTAAAGTTTGTCCTCCGCTATTGACTATAAGAAATGGTTATAAGATAATTGTTTCAGAACATATTTCAGGCTATAGGTAAGTAATATCCACCGAAATTTAACAAAACTTTTCCACAAATGTTTTTTGCTTGCCACCTCGTTATATATATATCGTTAGTAGCAGAGAGGATATAGCTGCGATACTTTCGTTCTACTCTTGACACTGTTCTTCCTGTTATAAATGTAATTTTAATTAATGAAACCACTGTATACGAGACATATTCTAGATAATTGGAAATTTGACACGTTTATAATTTTATAACATTAGTTTTGTTATGTTTCTATCCGGGATCTTCGGGACTGAGTTTTAGGGAAGGGCGGCAATCCAAACATTTCAGGTTTGAAGTCCATTAGTGATCTAACCACGACAGTAGCGTGGCGAGTCTGCTCGCGGCCGAGGCGACGGTCCGGGATCATTACCACCTGCGAACACTTAGTACCATTAAACATTCACAAGGACAGAGTTAATAATTCCGGTCAGTATAAATTGCGACAAATCAAATTGGGTCGTGCTTGCAACTAACACTACCAATGAGGCAGCCCTCTACATACATCACTAAGTACTTATAAATCATTATCAAATAAAATATTTACCTGCATACCCGCGTTGACTGCTGCCGTTACCCCCGCTGCAGAATCTTCAAACACCAGACACTGAAAATATAGTTTTTATCTTGGCTGGATGGTGAACATTTTCCTCCACTTAATAACAGATGTCGCTACTATGTATTATGAATCTTCGTCGTGTCGATGGCTGATTTGATCAGCTATCGTGGTGAAAGGATTAGTTGCAATTTCCAGAATGCGCCGGGCAGTACATGTGCATACTTAATCAGACAGTCTCCACTCATGGAGGCTCCTTTCATGCATCCCAACCACGAAATAAGCTATGTAAGTCATTATCCCATTACCCCATATATAGATTAAGACCTCTAGGTAATTTTGAATCAAACAAGCCCTCTCCGTGTGCGCGTTGGGATAGTACAAATTGTGTACAGCCAAGAAGGCTCCTAGCTCGAGTACCTACTGACATACGTCACGTGACGTCATCTGCGGACAACACGCCATCTAGCGAGGACGAGAGGTATTAGTACCAGATATGTGGTTATATGGCTTGTGACGTCAACAGCGAACCAGTACGCCATCTAGCGACGATAACAGTCATTCGACAGAAATTTTAGCCTACTGTGATATGTCACTATTAATGATTAAAATTGTGATGAATGTCAGACAAGTTGCTAAGACAATTATTAGAGGATAGATGGCGACACAATAGCTCTTAGGAATAATGTAAGATTAAATTTGTGTTGTGTTTCATATGTCAAGTAAAATAAGGCAAAAAAAATGGGAACATTCCGAGAACAACATTATAAAGTTACTTTTACAAAATCTTTAAATAATTGCCATATTTTGAAAAGTCTTGTTTTTGCATATTTAATGAGTTATTTCTGTAACTTAAGTTGAAACTACTCACAGCCTGAAGTAGACGAATTGATGAAGGTAAGCTGTTCCAGCATTTTGTCGCCAGATATTTGAAACATCCCCTAAGAGCAACACTGGTACAGGCGGGGTAAGGAAGTTTAAATATTGAGGACGGAAAGTTATGTTAAAGATTTTGAACCTTAGCCCAAATACCGCCCATATAGCCACAATATCGAATAGCGAGATGACGTTGCCTTCGGCGGTGCATTTTGAGCATATTTGCGGTGCGGTATAAATAAAAGGCGTCACGTGAGTACGAGAAGGAACTTGATAGTAGGTACTGCTTGAGCGTGCCTTTCTTATTTCGTAAGTGTATTGAGTTTAAAAAGATCTTTTTTTCTCTTCGCTTTTTTGTAAAGTGGAGGCGTTCATTAATCGTCAGATTTAGTAAAGCAGAAAATGTATGGAAAATTCTTTTCTCCAACAAAACTTTTCGTTTCGTATTGTTGCTAACTTTAATTATATTATCATGTTACATTAATACAATGCCTTATTAAAATAACTTTAATTCAACATGAGTTTATTTAGCTTCAATTTTGATGAACTAAGTTTGAAGAAAGTTTCTTTGTATATCTTGGCGGAGTAAATAGTGATATTATATGTGAAGTTTAGCAATATAGCCGTTTATTGATAATAATTCATGGTTTATAAGTAATTTCAGTAATGTAATTGACTTTGTATGGTTAGAAATGGTTTCATAATAGAAACCCGTAAACTATTTAATTTTGATTCACAATGAAAGGAAAGATTTATTGTATTCTCTCCTCACATTTTAATGCATAGATTACCTATTCAATTTTGATATCACTGTTACTGTTTTCCGTGAGCCATGACAAACGTAATCTAACGAAAATACACTGGGCACTAATGCTTCATGGGATCTACCTAAGCGCGAAAAATTTGTCACCAACCGTCCGCATGTAGGTCACTCCGGCGCCAGCTTGTGTTTACATTGTTCCAAGCCATTAAAGACAGCGTCAGGGTTACTTAAATAATATTTTTAAATTGTCTTAAAGACCGTGAACCGAGCCGAAATATGAAAAATATATCGTTACCAAAACTGACAAAATTAAAATCTGATCTTGTTCCATAAGAGCAAATAGGTATAGCGAGGGAAATTTCCGTATTTACTTCATCTGATTAACACTCTATTGACTTATTATCTGTAACTAGTTGACTTAATATCTGGAAATAGTTGTCAAAGTTTGCCGCTCTATAGGTCACAACACCGCTTTTAGTGCCGCATATTATATTAAGATATTATTAAATTTTGTAATTTTTGGTAAGTTCAATTTTATAAGGGTGACAAACTTTGCTTTTAACGTAATATAGTACCGTAATACGTTAAGAGACGTATATAGTAATATTTAGCATATATTTTTACAATATAATAAGAGCAGAAGCACGTCAAAACAAACAAAAATGTATTTGAAACCTGTTATCAATATAACAACAGGATCAATGGGTCTCCAGCGAGCGTTGAAGGCACTTTCCAAAATTGCCCGTTTTGTTCGTATTCCTCGAGATAAGATAAAGTGCTTTCGAGAATTTTCCTTTCAAACAGAATGGAATTAAACAAACAATCCGGTAAAACACTTTCAATGTTCTTCGAAAAGACTTGAGATCCGATGTTTTTGGTATACACTCATCCTTACCCACAATCCTGCCCTGCGGCTTCAGTGGAGGCCTGTTCGTTGAAATGTACAAAATTAACATACATTCTGCCCATGAAATTTACGTGTATGTAAAGCATTTTTCTCCTTTTTGTAATCTACACTTCCTAACTTCTGTTCATGTCACCCCGTTTTTCGAATATTATTTCTGCGATGCCCTTATATCAAAAATTTGCTACTTGCGCGATACGGCTACCTATGGCATACGTCTTGCGTTTTATGTCAAAATTATCATTCTTGTTTTAGTGTGCAATAAAGTCCAATTTTTGTTATTGTATCTAAAGTAGGAGACGTGCTCCTCTGTGTCTAAAGAATATAACACATCGCCTCAGTTGTCTAATTCCGCTTCACTTGAACCGAATCCAATATTAAATCAAAGTGAAATTTAATATTTCACTAATACTTGGGAACATAATAATCCTAGAAAAGATAGTAACACCTAATTGATATAAGTGCTTATAACATTCATATTTATTAAGTAATTACTCATTGTAATGAGAAAATAAAATAGATTACATTTAATATTTCACCGATTTCCCAACTGCTTGTAATAAGCAAAGTATCTTTGTTTGAAATTAAACTGCCCGGAAAACATTAAATTAATATAGACGCTGTGTAATGTAACAATTTAAATTAACAACGAAACGAATCCCTGGAAATTGTTAAATATTACACAAGCTCTGCAGCTAATTTAACAGAAAATTATAATTCCTACGTGAAACTATAGGTAGTGATGGAATGATTAGATTAGAAAGATTGAACTGTGGAATAGATATAATAGCTATAACATATTGTAATATGTCACGTGTGGTTATATATAATATATAAGTATTCCGTGTAGAACACGCGTTATTATAATCCTGTCCCAATTTTGCGAGTCAATTATCTTTTTCAATGGCATGGAGCCCTATTCGAGTCAATATTTCAATTTCAAAAGTAGGTACTGATGTATATGAAAGTCTACTAGTTCTTAATTCCGATTCTCTACTTTGCTCTACAATTCAAGTATCGGAGCTCGCCATATACGAGTACATATCTAATACTATTGCACTTAACATACTTTGATAAGTTTTTGCGGGAAGAATATCCTTTGCATTCAATGTGTACACATATTGTTAGGTAAATGCTGTAATTTTCATTTCAAATTACGCGTTAATCTTTCGGCCTCATTCAAAGAGTCTATATTTTAGTATCTAGTAGTTACCTACAAAAAAGTACGTAAGCTTATTAAATCTAAAAGTAATATTTTATCGACTTATGTGTTGATGTGTTTTTGCCGTAAACTGTCAACCATATGACATAATCAGACGTAATAGTGAGCAGTCAATGTCAAAATTGCATTTGATGAAGAATTTCGCTTTTTCGGTATTTTTATGTATTCTTATACGAAAATAATCATTTCTATTTTTTGTATTGTATAATTCGCAACATGGCGGAGTATCTACCACTAATACCGGACAAACAGTAAGCCGACACAAATTGATTTATGAGTAGATTCTTATGTTGATACATGGAATAGAGTACATGTAGACAATACTAAGACTTGCTGAAGTGGGATATTATATTTGAGAAATTAAAACATACTTAGAGACAAGGGTTAGGTACTGGATGAAATACTGATTAAAATTTGGCATAACTGAAATTGTTCGATACCATATTATTTGAGAAAACATTCCCATATTTGAACAACGATATTATAAGTAAGCAGTCTACAATATTTACTTACAGGATTGACTTCGCTTCAAATGCGAGAATTCTCCGCGCTGAAGTAGGTACCTACTGTGCGTAAAAGGGAGGGCTCGTTAAACGTCAAGTTTTCAAAAAATATTACTTTAGAGAAAGATGTTATATACGATGTTATATAACAATGATATATAACGATGTTTTATAACGTTGTTTTATAACGATGTTATGTGGCATTCGATGTCATAATTGTGGCTTATAATTCTGACTTCCATCACCTTCGACAACAAGCGTTACGAGTGGTAATGCCTCTATGATAGGGATATTCGGGAAATTAGATTTAGCCGTGTCTTCGTTCATTCGGAAACTTTGATAATTTCCCTGCAATATTACTTCCTATATTTCACTTTCGGAGGTTGATAAATCCCCATTCATTCGCATACTCACTAATCCAGCTAAAGTACTGGAGAAACTTATTCTGTCCGATTTGTTAAAAGTTTATTGAACATTATATAATTTACATTCATTGTTCTTCACAGAAGTGCTTTATGTGCTGACGTACAGCCAGTACTGCGGGAGGTTTTCCGTGAATCGGACTACCTTCCAGCGCAGGTCAGTGACCAAGTCGCGCGCAACGAGCAGAAGGAACCCGAGGACGACATACATAACCAGCGATGGGTGTTGTATAAATCATTTACGAATATACTTCATTGTCTAACATTTGTTTTTTGTCCTTTACGTGCAACGGTTTTTGTTTGCTTTATATGAACTTCAATATTTTGAACAGATGAACCACAGCAGTGATAACTAACGATTTGACCATTGAGATTTGGTTGCGGGTCAATTTAGTATATCTTTATTTAGTTTAAATTTATGTTATTTCCAATGTTACTAACACAATCACTAGAGCGTTGTTTAATGTGGGTAGTCGCACAATGTCCTTAATCAAAGAATGACAGCGCCGTCGCCTAGTTAGCAATGGTATCGCCTAGATGGCAGCACTTGTTCAACTCATCTAACCATAGTCAACATTGATGATTGTATTTTATTCAACAACGTGTAATCGAGATTATTTTCTTTTACACTGAATTTAGATAAAAAAACTGTCATCGGACTTCGAAGAGCTTTACAAACAAGAAGAGGAGCTCAAGCAGGAATTTGCCAAGAGGCTGGTCAGGGAACCTCTCCCAAACATATACAAGTTACAATCACCCATTAATAAAGACGAGGTTCAGTGGAGGAAAGATAAAGAGATCATCGGCAGAAGAGACTTAAAACCTTTGATGGAACAGGATGCTACTCGTAAGTACCTGTGACAATTGAAAATTAATAGACATGGAATTAATAATCATTTGCATTTTTTTTTCATTTCCAATGTTAACTTTAGTATTTACTTTCACTTTCACACGATATTTAAAATAACAATAGCTATCAAAATGCATGTCTACGTTATTTTTTTTAAAAGGACATAATTTTTAAAAAACGACCTGGAAGTGGACAAGATTTCGTTAAGTTGGTTGTTGTGGAAAATTTAATCCATATTTTAAATTGTTACGTATCTCATGCATTTTATGAATATAAGTAAAATATACCTATTATATCGTTTTAATTGAAATATGACATGAAAATTATAATTATGTAACACAATTTAGCGCTTCCTTCGCAAAGCAGGAGATTACTTAATAAAGTATACAACATCTCGTCTGCTTGCATTAAAATTTAGATTACTTTACCTAATCTCACCCCGTACTAGCCTACTTCGTTCTAGCCTGTTTATTTGTTAAATGAGATATTCTTTTTCCATTGTAATATTAAAATTGATATTGTAAACGAATAGGTGCTTAGTAACAGTAAACATTAAAATATATTTACATTGGTGTAGACAATTGTGTTCAATATAAGAGAAGTCAACATTATTAAATACACCTTTGGTTCAACACATACATATTAGTTGGCAATTTCTTTTCAGGGGATACAAACCTTTGGATCAGGAATATACTAAATAGGAGTTCCGGAGATGTGAGTCGGGCTTCGGTAAAGGAATTGTCGAAACACATTAACAACCCTTTGATGTACTCCCTAAACGACTCCATGCTATCCCTAAGGTAAGAGATTTGTAAACAGTCTCCCAAATAAAAAAAAAGTGTATGCGTGTAATCTTTACGCGCAATTGAAGTAAAATTTCTTTGACGTTTACGATACATATCGCTGAAATGATTAAACTTCAACTTAAATGTCATATTGTACTTGTAATTGGGCAAGACTTGGCAAGAAACACAAAGGATTTGTCCTTTAGTTTTTCAATATGTAATTCAGTAACTGGTTTATTAATTATGTAATGGCTATATTAAACATAACACAAAATAGTTATAAGCGTAACATAATTTTATTTACAGTACTGGTGAAATTATAACCAGACCGCCTCCGCCTTCCTTGCTGCCAGTCATCCCTTCGCCGGAGCTGGAGTACGTAGTATGCGTGCCCCCACAGCTTACCTTCGTTAACTTTACTGTGGGACAACTTCATACGGTACGGAGTCATTATGTATTATTCAGCGCACTCTCTGTGAATATATCTCTAATATAGGATCGCGGACAGAATAGCGAGGGAATCAATTTAGGTAATGAAGATACACACGACATAAATACATCGTATGTGTTAGGTTTTTATTACATATTGTTAGAGGTCAAGATGTTTCAGTCTTTTATATTTGTAACTCCTAATTCGGTGGATCGGTAAAGAATCAATTTTCTACATAGATTGACAGCGCCGCTTTTCCCGCGCCAACAAATGTCACTGCCAATGTGACATTTGTTGAAAATTCTTCCAATTACAAATATGGCCAGTAATCAGCTCTTAATATACATTCCTCTTGTCGTAATTATTCAAAACGGTGTAAATTCTATTGAAAATATCACCTAAACGTCTAGATAAGAATCGATTCTCTACGGGTAATTTATTTTAAGTCGAAAAACATGTCTTATCCGACACCGATACACAGCGCAAGACTATGAAGTGGCCATAAATCTACTTGCGGCAAACGATCTCTTAAACAGGGCAATAAGAAGTCAACAGACTCCTTAATAGACCAATCGACCAAACCATTCCTTCGATACTTTGATATAAAATTTTATCGAAAGTATTAACATTCCGTATTCCGAAGACAAGCAGCGGCGAAGAACCTTCGCGGAATTAATGTAAAGTGACGGGCCGTCTTAACAACTTAAACATTTTATAAAGGTGAATAAATATTGTACGTACTCTTTAACGTAGAAAAGTTTAGATAATTTATATCTTAGGTATTTGAATATTTCAAAAACCATGTGATGTGCAGGATTAAGAACTTTATTTTTGTAACTTGCCATCCACGAACAAAAAAACTGTAAACGTAATTAATGCCGTATAGTAAATTAATATATTATGATAAGTGATAACAAATAGTTATTTAGGCACGTTGACAGGATTTAATGTTTTTATAAAACATTTAGTATATATGGACAATGTATATACCTACATATATTTATGGACATATTTAATATTTGTTCAATAAAGTCGCTTAAAAACACACGATACTCAAACCGTCTACGGCGAAATGCGTCCACCGATCTATCTCGTTAAACAATTGTTAATTCAAGAACATAGGAAATTTATTACTAACACACTCGCTGGATTCTATTGTGTATGGATTTTGTTATATATACAATATTAATTTTCCACCCTCTTTTGTACTTATTTATACACCAATACAACTGTGTGATCGCATTATTCTACATAATACAGATTCATTAGGATTCATTGTGAATTTCGCGTTCGTTTTAAGCAAACACTTCGACTGGTCAACGTTACGAAATTCGAGGTTAGAATATCGATTCGGCCGGCGGCGCGTCGCGAGTTGGACGTGGAGCTGTGTTCGCGGC